>JAQQSZ010009485.1:0-12763 GCA_028646595.1 Phalanger gymnotis
TCTAAAAAACCATCAAAAGAAAAACACTGACACATGAAACACGTGGACACTTCAGCTCTAATAAAGAGAGAAGGTGTAGAATTTTAGATTCTTTCAAAGTAACTTTTTAAAAGATGCAGTCCTTTCTGCTATTTTATTACTCTACTTACAAAAGAGTTAGAAGAAGAAAAGCTTAACGACCAAGCAGAATATTGGCTGCATATCAAAGTTTGTCTTTGAAAGGAACTGCATAGGCAAACACTTTTGAGAGACTGGCCAAATAGAGAATTTCTTTTCCTAAACTCCACTGCATCCATGAAATAAAGGGACAGCAAAGGGGAAGGCATACGCCAAAGCTACCTCATCTAAGAACTTGGAGTTCTCTTTCTCGGCCTCTTGTTGAGCTCTCTGCCATTCCTCCCTCAGCTTTTCCTGTTCACGTTGATACTTTTCCTATCAAGAAAGGCAGAGTGTTAATCATCAAAAAAAAGATGCTTTTATGCTTAAATTAGTGGCTTTTCAAGTTAACTGTGGTTTACATGGAATGTTTCGTTTGGTAGAGAGTTCTTCCTTTTTAAACTTAACCTATCACACATTAAACCCAGAGACATCAAATTTCCTAGGTTCCATTAAAACAGACAATGAGGTGCTACTGAGATTTTTTTTTTTTACTTTTCATTATTACTGTTTTAAATTCATTAAAAATTACCTACCTAAAAATAACTGGAGAACTTTGTCAAATAGGATAAGATTAAGAAAATTTAGCATTTCGCGGACAATGGAAGCTCAAGCAAAGTTTAAGTATGGACTTGTTTTGTTTTTTAAAGGTACATGACTTGATCTTTTCTGAGTATGTATGGAGAGCATCACCTAGTACAACTGAAAAAGCTGTACTGCCTAAAACCTTCTCAGCATTACAAAGTTATCTCTCTTTGAGATAGGGAGGTCAATAAAGACGTTCAATGCAAGTATATTTCCATATCTCTTTATTTAGTCCTAGTATTTCTCCTGAGCTCCATCTTCATATCTCCAACTGCCTTTTGGATATCTTGTACAGGATGATTCATCCACAGGCATTTCAAACTCAATGTGACTAAAACAAAATTCTGTCCTTTTCTGAATTTCACTATTATTTTGGGGGCACCAACATTCTCCCACCCACACCAGGTTCGCAACTTTATTGTCATCCTCAGATACTCATTTTCACTCCTCTCATGTAACCAATCAGATACCAAATCTAGTCATTTCTACCTTCACAGCACCTTACATATATGGTCCTTTCTCTCCATTTACAATCACCACCATAATTCACGACTTCTCTCCCCCTCCTAAACTACAGAATAGCCTCCTCACTGGTTTCCCTGCCTCAAGTCCATCCCCATTCTATTCCATTTTCAACATGATGGCCAAAGTGATTTTCCTGAGGTGACCTCTATCATCTTCCCTACGCAATAAACTCCAACGGCGCCCTGCTACTCATAGGATCCATTATAAAGTCTTTTATTTCACATTTAAAGTTCTTCACAATCTGGTCTCCTCCTACATTTTCATTCCTCTTAAATTTTACTTCTCTCCAAGTATGATATAATCATACTATACTATATTTCATTTACTAGCCATTTCTCACACTCCAGACTCCATTTGGTGGTCTTCTATTTCTTCATACTGACGGGCCCCATGATGCCATCTATGGCTATCTATGGCTTCTTTCAAGAGTAAGCCATGATGCCACTTTTCATGGTCACCTCCCTATCCCTCAGCTATTATAGCTTTCCCCTCTAAGGTTTCATTCATCTACTTTATTAACTTTAAATGTATCTATCTATTCACATTTTGTCTCCTCCATTAGAATGAAAACTCCTTGAGGGAAGGGACTGTTTTTCTTTCTTTTTTTTTTTTTTTTGTTGTATCCCTGGCACTTAACACAGAGTAAGCACTTAATGAATGATTAATAATTAATTGATTCATTTCTTCATTTAGAACCAAACTCAACAGAAAGTTTTTTAGCTATGTCACTACCTTATAGATTTAATAAGATTTTCTTTCATCCTCTTTCATTTTCATTGGTACCCTTTGTTTTTTAATCATTTTTCAGATGTAACCCCCTCCCCTTGCCTAACCTGAGAGCATCCCTTGTAACAAAGAATAAAAAAGAAAAAGAAAAGGAGGGCTGGAGGGTACAAGGGAACAGTTGTGTAAAACTATCTAATATATTCACAGAGTTTGCCAGTACGTGCAGTGTTCTGCATCCATGGCAACCCATATCTTCAATGAAGAGTGTATTTTATTATCTCTTCTCTAAAATTAAGCTTTGTCACTCTTCTTTTTTTCCTTTTTAAATAATCACTTTTTAGCAATGCCTTTGAATACATTGTAGGATTGACCAGGTAAAGATAATTAATAGACAATATTTAGGTTCTAATCATTTGTATAAATTCATCTTTACCTGCAACAAACGGTCCTGTTCTTTCTGCCATTTTTCCTGCCGTTTCCTCTCTTCCTCTTGATCCCAAGCCCAGCGACTTGGAGCATTGATGGTTGGAACTGGAAGCTAACATTTCACAAGACAGTCAGTAGGAAAAGGGGTGAAATATATAACTTATGAAATTAATTTGGATAGATGAAATACTAAACTGTACCCACGAAGATGCAAGATTATAATTTATAAGCCTACTACACTTTTTTTTAACATACACTAAATATTTTTTGAAGTTTTTAATTCATGGCTTTTAAAACCATTGATGTTTCAATTCAGAAAGATAGTTTGCTAATATTTCTTGCAACTTATACCAAAGAATATCAGATATTTCTACAAAGAAATTAGCAACCCCATCCACCAACATAATTTTATCTACTCCAGTGCAAAAAATAAATACTACTTACATCAGGCACCACAGAATCAGAACTTCCTGTATTATAATGGGAAAATACATCAAGTTAGAAATTTATTACTAAGAAATTTTCCCTCCTCCAAAATGATATTATGGTATACCTTATGCACCAAAGTCTGGGTTTTTTAGTGACACTGATTTTTTTAAGTCTATTCATTCCTAAGTTCCATGGACTAGTCGTGTTTCAAGATATCAGTGAAAAAAGATAAAAGCAGTCCTTTTTAACTGGACTTGTTGGTATATTCCTGAACTCACAAGGAAGATTTCCAATGTTCTCTCTTTCATAGGCAGAGCTTGCCTTACTACTGGAAGTTGTTTTTCTAGCACCTAAAATACTCATATATGTGGTATACTGCAATAAAAGTAATGTTTTAGGTGCTTGCATTGATTTAAATTTCATTTTATAACCAAGACATAACCACTACAAATATAATCACTGTAGAGTGAATGTTTCATTTTCAATTCCCTTGCAGTGAAATATAAAGTTATAATCTTTATTTTGTTCTTTGTACTCTCCAGGTTAATATATATATATGTATACATGTATTCATATACATATATATGAATGCTATGCTGATAAAATGAGAGAAAACATACCACAAACTGTATTTTTTTATGTTTTCTAAAACATCAGGTTTTACTAAATGAGTTAATGGGCATTTACAACTTGTTACATTAAAACAAAACTGTTACAAAGTCTTAAAAAATCATCTCCTCTGAAAAATGTCTGTTAGAGAAAAGTATGCCAAAACTAAAATGAGAGAAAGAGTTAGTTGCTTTCTCCTGGCCAGTTGGGGTAAGGAGTGTAATATTTCAAGTTACTTTAGAAACATTGGTTTTTAGTGAAAGAATCAAACACACCAAGATGAGAGCACAAGTACAATTTACACATAGAGACTCAATAATAAAAGTCGCTTGAATTATTTTATTTACAGGTCAACAAGGAAGCTTAGAACGCACTGGAGAAGAAATGAATGCTCAATTCCATACTTAATATGTTCAAACCAAGAAAAATTACAAGTTGTGATCAAGCTAGTTTGTCAATATTTCAATCATCTTAAAAGTAAGAAGCGGTTAACATTAGAAATCAACAGTACATCCTGATTTGAATGTACCACCGCATTTCAGATGTTAGCTCTTATTTTTAAGTTCTCATAGACAACACAAAGTTGAGACATGACAGTTATTAAGGTAAAGTATTAGACAAATAAGAAAATGTGAAAAAATACAGCATGCAGAGAGCAAAACAAAAAGCAGCACTGCATAGGACTACACCAACATAGAGGATCTTTCAAAAATTCAAACTCCCACGCTTCCTGCTTCCATAATTGAGCTATTTTAAGTCACTTCCAAATTAACAGGGCAGCAAACAAGGACCAATCCCTTCTAGGTCTCTCCTTTGGTGGGAAAAAAGTGCCCTCCAAACAAACCTGATCTTTCCTGTTTAAGAACTTATCAACAAATCGAAAAATATATCTATATCAAAAACCCTTTAAAACTTAGAATCAAGTATATGTTGGTGTAATCTAATAGTGTGTATTATACAGGGAGCAGTCAGGCTTGAACAAAGTTCCTCATTTCTTACTGTTACCCAGTGGAAAGAAGTGTTGTGTTTTTGTTTTTTATTTCAACAGCATTTCAGTTTAGGAGGGGAAAAAAGTTTTACAGGTATAAAAAGGACACACAAAGACCCATTACCACAAAGGTAGACCCATGAACTGTAAGAAAAACCTGATGACCCTGGGGAAAGAATGGAAATGAATTATGTTGCTTGGTCATAACAACAACAAATGACGTTGAAGAGGCTTAGTACCCAGCACCACAGACCAGTTAGGAAGAAAATATAGTGGAAACAATTTCATGAAGGTACATGAAATGTTAGCTGCGTGGTTTACCTTGTTCAAAAAATTGTGATCGCCTTTTTAAGTTTTTCAAAGAAATAGGTTCAGATGCTAGTTGAAAAATGAAAAAAAAAACAAATCAATGCCATGTCTCACTCATTTTAATCTACGACATATGGAAAATAAATAACATTTCATAAAATCTGACATCTGGCAGAGACCACTGAGGCCATCTTGCACACAGTACGCACTTAAGAAATGCTTGTGAAATGACTGATCTTGTCCAATCCCCTGGGACACATGAATTGTCTCTACCACATCACAGACACGTAGCCTCTGCCTTAATGCCTTCAGTGATGAGGAGTTTCCTGCCTCGTGAGGCAGTCACGCCTTTCTTTTAAAACTACTAAAAAAAAAAAAAACTGAAGGCAATGGAGGATATGGAATGCTTTAATGCACATACACAGATGTTTTTAGTAGGTTACTTAGCATTCAAATTAGTAAAAGTAGTAAACTGATTAGGTAACACATTTTACCAGAGGGATATAACATAGCTTTAGCTATGGCAGTCGAAGTGCCTAACACACAACTTAAAAGTCTCTCATTTTCCATCCATATTGAGTGTATTCTTATGGGAAATCTCATTTAAAAAAAAACCACTGTGCACTGATTTATATTCATCTCCCCTATGCAAGAGCCCACTGTTAATAACAGAGCCACCTTCATGTACTCTATCTGCTATAGTAAACCACTACCTAAGAAGGGAGAGGAAAGCAACCACATAGAAATACCAGAAATCAGAGTTGATCTCTAAATTTTGGGAGAGGGGAAGTTGGAATGTGAAAATAAATGAAAAAATTCAATTAAATTCTCCTGAAAACATATCAGTGTTTCTAGAAAGTCTAGATCCAGTTTCAAGATCTTATAGATATGATGAGGAAGACTAATTAAATTACAGAAGAAGTACAGTAAATTGTATTCCATTAGCTCCCATTGATTTTTCACATGGTTTTAGGCTAAACACTATTCCACCTGGATCAATCCAAAAGAATGCGGATAAGATTTTCACTTGATATTCATTTTCTAGTCCAAGGTTTTGGTCCTTTCTTTCTATACACGAGTTTTAAAGATGCACTCAGGATTCATTAAATTCCCTAAGGATTCATTAAACAGTAAAATCTAGCAATATCAGGCCTAAACCTAACAGAATCATGAACACATGGAAGGTGATTTTTATAAAAAGTTCCTCAAAGAAATTGTGCAATATAAAAACTCAAATTATAGTAATAGCTGTTCAAGGCAATTTTTTAAAAAGACTATGTAAGTGAGAAAGGAGAAATGTGCTTAATTTTTTAATTTACACATAATTTTCAGGCCTGTGCATTTCACGTTCAAAGGTACCAAATTTAAGTATGTATCACGGCAGACTGGTACCAATATGGTTCCAAGGTCAATAGCACGAAATACATCTTCCCAATAATAATAGCTAGCATTTATATGGCACCTGAAGGTTTGCAAAACAAATTTTTTTGCCTTTCCTCTGAGACTGTCCCCAATTTATTTTGTGTTCATCTTGTTTGTACATAGTTGTTCACATGATGTCTCCCCCTTTGGACTGTGAGCTCAATAGCAGGGAATATTTTGCGTTGTTTGTTCTTTGTAGACAACCGGCATTTGATAAATGCTAGCTGAGTGACTGACTTTACATATATTATCTCATTCGATGTCCAAAACAACCCTTTTACAGATGAGAAAAGAAAGGCTGAGACAGGTTAAGTGATTGCCCAGGGCCACACAACTATTAAGTATCCGAGGCCAGATTTGAACTCACAAAAATGAATCTTCCTGACTATAGGCCTGGCACTCTATCTACTGCTCCACCCAGCTGCCCCTCTACTAAAAATATCTCTCTTTAAAACAAAAAAAGGAGATTCATGGCCCCTTTCAATATCTGGGCTGAATATTTAGTTTAGCTCATATAGAGAAGGAACTAAGCTCCTTAGTCTTTGTTTTCTCTTCTACTCAGAAAAGGCCACGGCCAGCATATGGAGATCCAGACCTTGCTGCCAATGCCTTAAGCACCGTTCCAGGCGTATTCAGCACTTAGTATAATTGAGCTCCAGTCCACCTGGTTGCAACCGGATCTGGGTGCTCCTGAACTGTTAGTTTCAACTTGCAGCAGGTCAGTTTTTACTTCATTCAAAGTTATTAATTTTTACAACAATAGAATCTGAGTCCTACACCTGTTCCCTTCATAGAGATGGGTGATACCATGAGCATTTACCTTTGGGTTCAATAGAGCTGTTTTCGCCACTTATGCCATTTATTCCTTTTGTTTCAATATTCTGTAAAGGGAAGAGAAGGCAGTTCGTGTTATTTTCTCCAAATGGGTTTTAATAAAGCATGAACCAAGTTAACATTGTTATTCCTATTAAGTGAAAACATTTTCCAAAGAGGTAAGCTTGGCGGCTATTGATGCAGGCTATTAAATGCAGTTGAATCTGGAATACCTTTCAGTATTCTATAATATTTGCTTAAGGATTAATGATTAGCTGCAAGAGTTGATGGTTTTAAGGTAAACCAGTCATAATTCTCCAGGAAACATTATAATCATAATTACTATTCCAGTTCATTGGTTTGCATTAGTAATGAAGGTAAAAAATATATGTTTTATTTTCTCACAACACAAGAGGACAGCTAAACATTTCTAAGAAGGAATGTCCCAGAAAAATTATAATAATGCTTTCAAAACAAAGTTAAATACATATTTAACAGAAATATTTCCATTTAAATGAAGCATTTAGATTCTCCATAGACAAAATATTCTTTTACTTTAGAAAACTCTACAATAATAACTGCTTCAAGAATTGAACAAATTTCTCATAAAATGTTTTCAAAAACTTAAAATTTAAATTCTCACTTTCACCTCACATGCAAAAAGACATCAAACGTTGCTATATATGTAAACATAGTCTGCATAAAATCAGGAAGCGTTTTAGAGAACTTTTAAACTGCAGACATTCTTTAAAATTTTCTTTCAATCTAGCTACCATCGAAAAACATACAATAGAAAAATCATACTCTACAGCTCTCCTTAACACAACTCTCATATATGTGCATGTAAGAAAGTTGAAAGGTTGATGGAAAACACATAGCAACTCAGTTCTGGAATCTTCTGGCTTTTTATGTGATGCAAAACCATCACAGAAAATACTTAATACTGTAAGTATCCCTAAAATACATGTTCAAGCTTACCACTGCATGGCATTCCTAAAACTCACAGGAAATAAAAGGCATTGTAATTTGGCTAAACATAAAACCAACACCCTTTTCAGTCCCAATTTTGTAACCCCTCTAATTTCTATTGGAGTTTCCCTTGATGTAACCATTTCCCATCTCTCAAAAGTCAAACTTACAGAATTCTGAAGGCTTTCGGAGAAATCACTCTTTATTGAAAGGTTTGAAGCCTTGTCTGAATTGTAAACTCCAGAAGTTGCATCAATCCACTTGGTTTCAGGTGAACCTATAATTTTGGTAGCCATACTGGTGAGATTGAGGGTTTTATGCCGTATAAATGGCAGGGAAGGTTGGTCTTTGCCCCAGTCTGATTGGCACATCGAGATCAAGGAATGAGTATAGGTGAACGTCAAAGTGGAAAGAAGAATGTTACTAACAATACATTCAAAGAGGAAAAAAATGCAAACACAAAACTGAAAGACAAATCAGAAAGGAAGCAGAGAAATGTGTTAGGGCTTTCATAAGAAGACCACCTTCCCCAAAAGACAGGGTTAAATTAAAAAAAAAAAGCAATCCCAAAACACACAAGCAAATTTACTGAAATATACCGTATGCCAAGATGTAGTATTAAATGATAAAATTATCATCAGAAATGATCATAGCTGGGGTTGAGATGAGGTAAATCATCCTCCTCAAAAAGGAGAAAATAAATGAGATCATGTAAATGATATATCCTATAAACCTTAACATGCTATACAAAATGTTAGTTACTGCTGCTGCTGCTGCTGCTGCTGCTGCTGCTGCTACTACTATTACTACCACTACTACTACTACTATTACTACCACTACTACTAAGGTCTGCACCAGTACCCAAGTAACATTAAAAGGCTAGAGGAAGGGCTCCAGAACATCGGAGGTTCCCTATGAAGAATATATGGGAAGATATGGATAAGGAGTCATACAGAATGAGACAGTGGGGTGGATAAGTGGCATTATGTAATATTGGAGGGAGTGACTGCATCGATGAGATCATGTATCCACTAGATTATAATTAGAGTTTGAATGGTAACCAGAAACACTCACATATTTCTTAAGAATCAAAAATAGGAACTAATCTGCCCTGTTTTCCTTTACAGATCCAAAACCAGAATAGGTAAAATAGTAACAAATGCAGTATTCAGCACCTAATAAGTAATTATTGAAGAAATTCAAACACATTCTTTCAATACATGAACTCAGTAGAATGTCTATACTAGATCTTAGATATGATAAGTTCAGTGTATTTGCTAGTGAAGAGGTTTACAGACAACACACTAGACAACATTTCAACTCATAAAACACTTTTTGTAAAAATGTTGCTGCAATAAGTCAAGACCCTCAACCAAAGACCAAATATAAGCACATAATGTACACACACAACACATGCAACAAATAACTTCTCACCATTTTTTCCGTAACGCCTGACATCTACAACTAGGTTTCCAGTTTCTCGTGCATTAGCCATGATCTCTTCCCACTTATCTGTGTCCTTATTTGAAAATTTGGTGTTATTAACAGCAATAATTTCATCATCTACCTGTAGTTGAGACAATGCTGCTGGGCTACCTAAAAAAATTCAAAGTAAATTTAACATCAGTTTGAATGAGTGACACTTTTTGGTCAGCCAGCATATTCATTTCAGAAAAAAAAAGGTGAGGGGAGGTAACTACTGTGATAGTTTCCAGGTGGAATATATGCAAACACAGAAAAGACTGGCAAAATGGAACTGTATAAAAAGTCTTGCAATAAATCAAAATAGTAAAACGAAATGAAAATTTTAGTGTTAACTATATACTATAAGACACTATAGGGTGTTCCATTTTTAGTACATATTTTGATTAAAAACAGTTTAAAATTATAATGACAAGAAAACCTTAACTGGTCCATGAAAAAAAAATCCCTTTCATTAAAACACTGTAGTACATAATTTTTAAAAGTCATTTCCAAATGGAAAAATTTGGAAACATGCAAGATTGAGTTTCAAATTCTAATGCCAAAATCATACCTGAACTAAACAAGATTAAATGTATCTACTTAAGAGTAATATTCTCCAACAATTAAAATTATTGCCTCCTATTAGTTACTTTTGAAAATTAAAGGACTACATCAATATTTTTTCACCAATGTCCACTGGAACAATAAATATCTGTTCCCTTTCCTACCCCAGTCCTCCCCGAAAATGCATATAATCAACTTCATTCAAATCTAAGGAGGGTTAGTTCTGAGTTCAGATAATATTTTATAAAGGCCTTCCCCTACTCCAGCTAAACAAGTCCAGAAGCACCACTGGGCAAAGGGGAAGGTATTCTTCTTTGGGGAATTCTCAAGGATTTGTACACATAGCAGTTATACCTACATGTAGTCCAAGTACCTATTATATAATTTAAAATTTAAAATATATGTAGGTAGGAAAAACATGGAGTTGGATTTGAAAAAATACTTCCTGAGACTTCAATCGTTCTTCCATTAGTACTTGAGAATATAAAATTTCAGAAGCATCAGGCAAACATAAAGTTTTACAAATGATAAAAAATTTAAGAAAATCTAGAAGGAAAAAACCTTTGCATAGGACAAGGGCAAGATATAAAAGGTGAAAGCATTCAATTCTGAAAACCAAGACATTTTGAGACCAAAAGAATGTTGTCTTTTCCTTTCATTGTTGCACTTTTTTCATGTGCATTTTCTTGCTCTTTGAAATTCATTCATTTCAGTAGCTTTGTCGACACCCATTCTAAATACTACCTGAGAATTAAGTTCACAGTAAGGCTAAACTAGGAATTTACCTGCTTCAACTGACTGCACGAAGATTCCGGAAAAATCCCATCTTACTGTAAACCCAAAGTCGGCATCACTGTTCCCAGGGCTGTGGATCATAATGATTCTCATATCACTGAACTGATCCTGAAAATGAAACATGACACAATGAGATCAAGTGTCATCTGGCATCTACTCGAGGAAAGTCCATCCACTAAGTAAATAAGGAAGCTGGCAGAATACACTTTAATTATCTTAGGAGAAAATAAAAAGGAGACTAATTTTCTGTTTCTTCCACAAACTAGGTAAAACCTTCTTGTTTGTTGATTTATCACAGTTACATAATTCAAATACCAGTGCATTTCTCTTTTATACCCAAAATAATACAAGAGGGTTTCCTCCCAATACCTATAATATCTTCGCTGACAAAGCTTTTTACCTAAATCCAATTCACTACCTAAATTCATTAGTTTGGCAATTAAGATCGAGATCAAGAATAGCCTTTTCTAAGTGATGATACCCTCTGCCTAAATTTCCCCATTCAAAAGCCTAGAGAACCCTACGTAAAAATGGATATATTCAGATACACTGGAAGAGTATTTAAGAAATAGTATAACTTTTTGGAAGGTGGCTATGCAAATTAATGACATACTCATCTAAACATGGTACATGCATTTGGAGTTCCCAACAGTATCCTCAATACTTCAAAGATAAATCATGGTATTTTTCTCATCTACCTAATAAAAACTGGTCACAAGCAACTTCAAAAAGTTTTACTCTAAGGGCACCTTTGTAAAACAGAGTTTGAGTAAAAGAAACAAAGATATTTAAAGCCATTCATCAATCAGGGAGCAAATTGTACACGTCCAGCTCCACAGGAAGGAGTCTAACAAAGATCCTTATGTCCTTTAACCTCATCACATGCACTGGAGGTCTCACCATATCAAAGAATATTATTGTAGGATTTGGAATTGAGAAAGCATGCTTAGATTTTGATTTAGAATATTTATATTGACACTCATTAGCTATGTGACCTTAGATAATAATTTAAGAGTTATGCTCAGTTTCCATATCTGTAAAATTAATGTAATAACACTTGTTATATTAGCTACCAACAGATTTTTGCTGTGAGGTAGTCACTTTATAAAAGTGCTACATACATGTGAATCATTATCAAAGATAATAATAATCATATTCACATGAAAGACTAATAACATCCTGCTAAGAAGAGAGATTATTCAACCATACCATTCCTTAACCCCAAACCACGGGATACTGAAAGAAGTGATGAGTCAATGAAAATGAGCAGTCAAAGAAATGAGCATCTCCTTCTATCTTTACTACTCCTACCAATTGAAATAAGAATTAAAAAGCAAACAAAAGTACAGAATTCAATGAAATGCCAGGTTTGATTTTCAAGGTTCTAATTGAGGTTATTTAGCTGGGAAAGGAAAAGATAGGGCTTAGGGGTAGATGGGGAGGTGGGATTTAATAACCAGTTTTAAAATACATGAAAGGATACTTTGTAGATAGTGGTTAGTGGCCAATATCCATTTATACCAAAGAGAAGATGAAAAGGAATGAGTTTAACCCACATGAGATGGAATTTCCCGACCAGATGGATGATGTACTCATGGACTGCCATTTGCTGAAAAGGCTGTGAAATCTCTATTGGAAGATTTTAATGAAAAAAGAATGATAGACCTCTAACAGATGGTGAAAAAGATGGATAGCAGCTATTGATAGGTAGGTGGACTGAGCCTGGAGTCAGGAAGGCATGGGTTCAAATCTTGATTCAGATAGCTATTAGCTGTATGACCCTGGGCAAGTCTCATAGGTGCTCTTAGACTCAATTTCCACATTTGGAAAGTGGGAATAATAATGGTCCCTATCTCGTAGAGTTGTTATTAGAATCAAATTGGATATTTGTAAAGTGCTTCATAGATGTGCTATTACTATTATTATATCATTAGCAGGTTTTTTAAAAAAAATAATGAAGATTAATGAAACATAATGGAAATT
>JAQQSZ010009486.1:0-12762 GCA_028646595.1 Phalanger gymnotis
TCTATTTTCCAGGTCAGTGGTTTTTCCAATGAGATATTTCACATTGTCTTCCATTTTTTCATTCCTTTGGTTCTGTTTGATAATATCTTGATTTCTCATCAAGTCACTAGCTTCTACTTGCTCCAATCTAATTTTTAAGGTAGTATTTTCTTCAGTGGTCTTTTGGACCTCCTTTTCCATTTGGCTAATTCTGCCTTTCAAGGCATTCTTCTCCTCATTGACTTTTTGGAGCTCTTTTGCCATTTGAGTTAGTCTATTTTTTATGGTGTTGTTTTCTTCAGTATATTTTTCAGTATTTTTTGGGGTCTCCTTTAGCAAGTCATTGACTTGTTTTTCATGGTTTTCTCTCATCCTTCTCATTTCTCTTCCCAATTTTTCCTCTCCTTCTCTAACTTGCTTTTCCAAATCCTGATTCAGGGCACTAGGGCCTGCCCTGCCCAGCTCCCAGTCTGGTTGGTCCACACCAGCCACACTGGGCTCAGCTCCCCTCTTGCTCCCAGCTCCATGCGCGACAGACCTCCCCCAGCAACCATCCAGGCTGTCCTGGGCTGGACCCCGGCTTCCCTCTGCTCTTTTGTGGGTTCTGCAGTTCTAGAATTGATTCAGAGCCATTTTTGTAGGTTTTTGGATGGCCTTGGTGGGGAGCTCATGCTAGTCCCTGCTTTCCAGACTCCATCTTGGCTCCGCCCCCCTGATCACCCATTCAGTCATTCTTATTGGCAGCTTTGTCTGACTACATTCTTCATACTCAGGCTTCCTTAGATCAAGATTGGGAAAAGTTCTTTCCCAGACACAACAAGAAGACTCCAGAAGGGAAATCTGGAGTGATGGGAGTCTTCTTCCTTCCGCTTTAATCTGTGGAACAAAGTTACAAACTATCCTTGTGCCTGAGAGAGTCTCAAGACAAAGAAAACCTCAGACCTCTGTTTGGCACATTCTTTTAATGAATTAGATCCCAAATAGCTAGCCTTGCCTTTATTCCCCAGATCTATGCTTCTCATTTAGATGGGAGGACAGACAGGTAGATGTGGTAAAGACATAATGGCGATGCTGACTTAGGACCAGGCCCGTGGAACCATCAGTCTGAATGGCTAAAGTAAGTTTCTTAATTCTGTCCAAGAAATCCTATTTTGGGAAGAGTCTAAGTTCTTGTGTCCTGGACTCTAGGGCTTATCACAAACACACATAGGCATGCATGCACGTGCGCATGCACACACACACACACACACACACACACACACACACACACACACACACACACCAAAGGAGTTTGAAGTTTCTTCTCCAGAAAGTCCAGTGAGAGAGAGTCTTCTCCCCCAGACAATAAGCTATTTTGGTCCCCTCTCCTGATGAAGACCTCTCTGAGGGCACCTCTTCTCACCCACAGACGGTTGGCAAGGATCTACCTCCCTTTCTGTAGAAAGCTTTCTTTGCACAAAAAGTACTTATGGAGCCTGAGACTCCAAAGACAACAATGGAATAAAACTCTTTTGAATTAGAGAATGTGTCCATAACACATACCTTTAAAAATTTCATCGTCACTCCTATTAAACAGAAGCCATCAATACTACTTCTGTCCAGTCCAGTACCAACTCACAGAAATCTTTCTAGGTGTTCATGAACCTCTAGCTCAGTTACAAGGCCCCTGTGTGATTTCTCTCCCACCAGTTACAAGCTTCAGATTATACCTCCTCAAGGCAGGGAGGGACAGCCCAGTGCTCGACAAAAGCCCCTGCCAGCCCCCTTGGCCATAGACCCTTCTTCCATTGTTCATATACATCCTGGCACCAGATATAAAATGCACAGTACAGCTGAAGTTGTGGAAGGAATTGTGATTCTGCGATCAGTTACAAATTCCCTTTCTCCACTACCTTTCCCTCCTATTTTGGAGACTCAGCCCCATCCTGGTCTCAAGTGGATGGTCCCTAAATCTAAACTGAGGCCCCTGACACTCCAAGTCAGGATGCCTCAAATCAGGGAAGGGAGGTCACCTGTCAATGAGGCATGGAGAGTCAACTTACTCAATAGAAGGCATGTTAGGTGCAGACATTGGGCTGACTTCTTTGGCTTTCTGTAGGGCATGCTTCTGATTGAAGGCCTCCTCCTCCTCCTGCTCGTCCTACACAGAAAACAAAGTTGTCCTTTGCCATGGAATACAATGCAGGTCATTTCTTTCCTGGAGAACTGCTTCTTTTGATCTTGCCAGCTTCTAGAAAGTGCTTTGTTGACCAATGGAAGTGTACAAGTAACAGAAAAGGGAGAGAAACTGGACAAGGCGCTAGAATTATGGCATCATAAACTAAAAGTCCTCAAAGATCATCTAGGCCAACCCCTTCGTTTTACATGTAAGGAAAGTAAGTCATAAAAATGTTAAGTGACTTGCCAAGGTCAGCCCTACTGATAAATGACAGAAGCAGGATTCAGAGGACCTTTGACTCCAAGAGTTTCATTTTTTCTGCCTCAAAGTTTGGATTTGCTCCATAAGATTATTAAGAACTGGAGAGAGAGAAGTATACATCTCACATGGGAACAAATGAAAAGCCACAGTTGGTTATTCAGTAGCAAAGGACAGAGCAGAACCTAGAAGACCATTTGGTCCAATCCTTCATTTCATTTATTTTTATTTAAAATGTCTTATTTATGCACTTTGATTTTAAAAGCCTATCGCTTTCCAACAAACTATACAAATAGTACCATTGCTTACAAATAGATAGATAGATAGATAGATAGATAGAGAGAGAGAGAGAGAGAGAGAGAGAGAGAGATAAGCAAAAATATGTGATATAATTATTACAACTGACAGGGGATGTAACATTTGAAAATTAGATATGGCATTTCTTAACAGAGAAGGAAGTATGTTGTTATCTGAAATCAACACTGGTCACTGTATTTGGCCTAAATTCTGATATCGTTTAGTTTTGTCTTCACTTACATTACTGGAATCATCATGTATACAACTATCTTGATTCTACCTATTTTGCTCTTAACCAATTCATATACAGCTTGTCATATTTCTCTGAATTACTTGCATTAATCATCCCTTATCTTGTAATTTTATATCATGAGGTTTACAAACTACAATTTGTTCAGCCATTGTCCAGTGAATGGATGGTATTTTGTTTCTGGTTTTTTGCTACCACAGAAAGTAATTCTATTAATATTTTGGTATATGTGGACCTTTCTTACTTCTTTATTTCTTGACCTCCTTGGGGAAAATAATATGCCCAACAGCTAGATTAGTGAGTCAAAGTATTTGAATAATTTAGTAACTCTTCACACATAATTCTAAATTGCTTTCCAGAATGTTTAGATTAGACCAATTCACAGTTTTACCAGTATATTAGTATAACTGTCTTCCTGCAGTCTTTCCAACATTTACCATTTCTGTCCTTTGTGATCTTTGCCAATTTCATGGGTGTGATATGATATCTCATCTCTCTTATGATTAGTGATTTGGAACATTTTTCCCCTGTGGTTGTTGACAATTTATATATCTTATTTTGAAACTTGTTTCTTCCCCTTGAGCACATCTATTAGAGAATGGCTATTCCTCTTCTATGTTTGTGCTATGTGTTTTTAGTCTTCTATTTGTGTTAATTCTCTATAGATTTTAAATGTCTGACTTGTATCAGAGATGCTCAGTGCTAATATTTTGTTTTGACTCATTGCTTCTCTTATTCTTGCTGAAGTGGTTTGGAATAATTTAAATTTCATATAAATGAGATTGCTTATTTTGCCTTTAAAATCTCTATCTACTGTCTGGTTATGTGTTTTATCCCTAATCATAAGTGTGAGAGATATAACTTCATTCGTTTCTGTTTTTTTAGAACTGTGGCCTTTATATTTATATCATTTATACGCTTGGATCTTAATATGATATACGGTAAAAACTACTGAGTTGAACCAATTTTCTGTCAAATTGTTTTTCCATTTTCACAGGAGGTATTATCAAATAGGGAATAATCCCTCATGTAATTTGTATTTTGTACCTATCAAACACTCAACCTCTGTTTTCATTTTGCTTCCAGGTCTTGCTTGCCTGGTGGTTTATTTCACTGATCTATGTTTTTCTTCCATTTATTAACCAGTACCAAATAGTTTTCATAATGATTAATTTATGATACAAATTGAGATCTGGTAAGAAATACTCCCTTTGTTCCCTTTTTCATCACTTTATTTGAAATTCTTTATCTTTTGTTCCTCTAAATTAATTATTATTATTTTG
This sequence comes from Phalanger gymnotis, assembly GCA_028646595.1. Classification (NCBI taxonomy): domain Eukaryota; kingdom Metazoa; phylum Chordata; class Mammalia; order Diprotodontia; family Phalangeridae; genus Phalanger; species Phalanger gymnotis. Next base: position 4,226 of record JAQQSZ010009486.1, read on the forward strand.
GATAATGCTATAAAAATAATTCCTCGGTAATTTGATTGGTATGGCACTAAATGAGTAACTCAGGTGACAATATGCTGGTGTGAACAAGATTAGTGATGACCTTTCCAATTATCTAGGTCTTCCCATATTACTGTAATGTGTTTTGTGTTGTTATTTATGCAAGTCCTGTTTGCGTTGTCAGGTTAACTCCCATACATTTTAGGTATTTTTTGTTGTTTTGAATGGACTTTGTCTTTTTATTATCATTCCTTCTTGGTTTTTGTTAAAAACATAAAGAGACACGGATGATATTTCCGGATTCATTTTTTTTATCCTATTACTTTACTAAAGCTACTAATCAACTTGATTAATTTGTTCACTAATTACTTAGGGCACCTTTTTCCTTTAAGTGAGGACATATGATTGCATGGGTATAGGAAATTCAATGTGAGGAATTTTTTTCTACCAAGGCATCTCTGCAAAGTCTGAGAGGACTTATTCTGGGGGACTAAGAGGTTAGAGGAAGAGCTCAGGGTCTCACAGCCAGTGTTGGGAGGAACCAGGACTTCAAGCCAGATCTGACTGACTACAAGGACAGCTCTCCATCCACTATACTATATGTGTTTGTATGTGATGTTAGTGCATGTGTATGTATGCTATATAGCCTTTAAACCAAAGGATTTCATTTTTTGCAAATAGGATTACATTTGTCTCTTCTTTGCTGATGTTTATTTCCTTAATATCTCTCTCTCTCTCTCTCTCTCTCTCTCTCTCTTTTCTTTCACAAAAACCTAAACCCAATTCACTCTGAAGCTCATAGATTAGACCCCAAGAGGTCCCTGCCCAAGCTCTATTTTATGGCGCTATTTTGGGCCCTCTTGGCTTAGAGAGAATGTCAATGGTAACTGGTTCTCTTTGGAACAGCAACCCTGGGGGTCTTCTCCTCCCAGCTTGATTTTTTTCTTTTTTTCTTATGAAAGGGGCCATCCCTTGACTCACTTCTTAAAGAGGCCTATTCACTGAATAGGTATTACCTCACTCAAAATGAGAACCTGAAAAGACCTTAGCCTAAAAGGGCCAGGTTCTCCCAAGGTGTCCTGGGCCATCTCTGGAGGAGAAAGTGAGGCTGGTGACCTCGCACAGCCCTCCCTCACTCAAATCAAAGTCAACTGCAAGTCGTGTCATCATTTCCCTGATATCATGGTTCTCTTCCAGAACGAAGGACAAACACAACAGCAACAATGTAACAAAGTAGAGTTGATAGATCAATCAATAAGCATTTGCCAAGTGCTTATTAGGTACTAGTCTCTGTGCCAGGCACTGGAAATATAAATACAAAGATGAACCCATTCCTCTCTTTAAAGAGCAATGGAAAACAACATGCACCCACATGATTTGGAGCTCCATGTCCAGATTAAGGGGGCTCAGGCCAAGCACAAGAACTTTGACTCATCACCTACTCACCCTGGGGTTAACTATATCATCCTTCCGGACTCATGTACCCTGTGCCATTGCACTTGTCTTTGGGCCCAGCTTCCTTCTGTGGCCTGGATTTTTCCCCTTCAGAGGTAAAAAATGTTTTTCAAGAGATCCCTTCCCTAGTTGGAGCAGAGTAACCCCTGAAATACCCACTCTTTCCTGATGAAGCCTATTGTAAGGCCTTCAACACATCTTCTTACAATGTATGCTGAAGCTCTCACTGTATTCCCTTAATATGGGAAGAATTTGGTTCCTGCCACCACTACCACATCCGTATTTCATCTTTCAATGTTCTCTCCTTGTTTTCCCAATGCTCTTCAGTCTAGGTAGGAGATGGAAAGGAACAAAGCTCCCTCTCCTTTCTTGCCCAGGTTAGACAGGTGTGCATCTCTGTATCCCTGGACTCGATCCCTTTCTCCTCTTCTAGTTTGAAAGATATTTCTTGGCCTTTAAACTCACTCAAAAATTTTAATTCACAAAGAGAGAATGTGAATTTCATGCAAAGAAATATTAATTTACTCATGTGCCTGTATGATGTTTAATTTCTTGCCCAAATCAATATTTTTATGTTCCTTCTAACACTGGGATTTGTGGAAAACTTTTAATAAAGTATCTCATACTATTCTTGTGGAGAAAATGGAATGATATAGATTAGATAGTACAATTAGATTAATTTAAAATTTATTTGATGGTCAGACTCAAAGAATAGTTCTTAAGACTTCAATGCCAATGTGGCAAAAGGTCTCCAGTGGAGTATCTCAGGAATCTGTCCATAGGCCTGTGCTATTTAATATTTTAATTAATAACATAGATAGAAGCCTAAATGACTTACTCATAAAATTTGCATATAGTACAAAGGTGAGTGGAACAGCTAGCATAATGGATAACAAATCCAGGATCCAAAAGGATTTTGACAGATTAGAGTGTTGGAGAAAATTTAATAGGATGAAAATTAAATTCAATAGTGGTAAATATAAAGTTTTACACTTGGATAAAAGAAATAACTTCAGCAGCACAAGATAGGGAAGATATGGTCAGAGAGCAAATATTTAAAAAAATAGATTTAGAGGTTTCAGTTGCTGGCAGGTTTGATATAAGCAAGTAGTGTTATATAAAGGCCAAAAAAAGCTAATGAGCTCTTGCCTTAAGAGGTACTGCCTTCAGGAATATGGTGATAGTCCTAATCTCCTGCCATTGTTAGACCTCATTTGTGTTAAATTTTGGGTACCATAGTTTAAGAGCAGCATTGATAAGCTGGAAAATGTCCAGAGGAAAACAAAGGGCCATTAGTTCAAATCCTATGAGGATTAGCTGAAAGAAGTCTGAACTACATGACCTCTGAAGTTTATTTCAGCTCTTAAATTTTTGATTCTGTGAATGGAAGACTGGGTGCTGCCCCTTTGAAAGAAAGCAAGGAAATCAAGGTGACTTGAAAACTCATGTTGTGGTAGAATATACATGAAGGCAGGTATGTGATTGGGCTGGCCAGAAGGAGGAAACTGGCACGGAGGTGTGACTGGAAACCAGAAGCTGGAGTAGTTGTTAAGACTACTGGAACCTAGTCCATAGTACCTGTGTTACCTCAGCTTCCTGAGAACACTGACCAAGAGAAAACCCAGCCCCACTTTACCCACCTTATCATTTCATTTCCCATTTCCCTTCTGACTGGTGGTAGGAAGGTCAGATAGGGAATTCAAAGGTTCAACCTTTTAGCTATCATAGCCAGCAAATGGAAGTCTTTTCCTTTAAATGCTAATTTATATTCCAATATTTTGGGAAATTATTGGCAAAAAGTAGAACTATTTACTATGGTTTATGTCCAACTCCATAAGAATGTGGTTTAGCATTGAGAGAGGGAAAGCTAACCCAAAAGAGAGAAGTTTTGTCTCAGCTCAGGCTGATGTGATGAGCGAGCCAATTTGAGAGAATTTTTGCAATATTAATAATCTCCAACATACCTATGCCCTATACTTCTTTGAACCATGAGAAATATTTAATAAAGAAAAAAATTCATAGCAGTAAAAAGAAGTTGGTGTATTTGTTCAGGCAACCACCTGGACATTGCATCTAGCCAATACCTACCTGGCTACCATAGATAGGGTCACAAACTCTGGACTGTTGGCACAGTTGGCACTATGGGACAGTAGGGTCCCTGAAGACAGACAGTCCTTACCTTTGTCAGCTCCTGAGCATTGGCCAAATTGTCCACAGCGATGGCCAAAAACACATTCAGTAGGGTGTCTGGGGGGTGTTAAGGATAAATAACTTAAAAAAAAAACAGGAAAACTTGATGAAGCCGTGATGAGACTTTCATATTATTTCTAAATTAGTAAAGCAGCAGAATTACCAAGAAAAGACCAATAACAAATTTGGACTGGAGGTCAAACAATCCCTGGCTCCAAGTAGCTATCACTTCAAATCTCAGCAACCACAAAGAACTGAGTAATCAGAGGGAATGGGGAGGTTGTCAAGCCTCTCTTTCCTGGCAAAAGGAAATTATTACATTATGTTATATTATGTCATGTCATGTCATGTCATGTTATATGTTATATTATAATTCCCATCCCTATTTCCCTAGGCTAATCATTGCAGAAGACATGACAACAGCATAAAGATCACCCCACACATATAGCTCAAGAGACACGGAGATTGCTATGGCCTCAGCACAAGGCCAGAATGGGAATGACAACCACAGAAAATGAGAGCATAAATGAAGCGGGACATCCCATCTTCACCTTAAGGAAGAGCAACAAGTAACACCACCCAGAAAATATGTTGCTAGAGTAATATGGGCTAGATATACTACCAGCTTCCTTAGTAACTAACACATGTCATTGCTGATCAACTTTCATACTGTTAGGGATAACCTACATATTTTTTCTTTTTTATTTTCAGTAAGGCATGATCTTTCGTATTGAAACACACACACACACACACACACACACACACACACACACAAACACCTCAAAACTCAGAAGGGTTATTATACAACACAAGTGGTTTTTCAAATGTAGTACCCTGTCCCCATCCAAAATCTTCATAAGTACTATTTTTTAAACTGTTTTCTATGGCTATGAATTTAATAAAATTTTTAATGTTAGTACGATCATGTAAGTATGTCTTTGTATCCACAAAAAGATAAGATTACTTTATATTCCATTTTTCCTACAGGGAGAAAGGTAGAGAACACCAAATGACTTAAAATGACAATACTATGTTTTATCTAACTTGCAAATGCCAATTCTCAGGGCCTGTATATAAGTCTATAAACTAGAAATAATGGTTTTGAAGGTGGACCTGAAGACCTATTATAAACTTATAAGCTTATAAACTGTTAGTACAGAGTAATGACTTCCTTCGGTAATGACAGTATGATTTTTTTCCTAGTTGTTTGTAAAAATTAAGGGCAGAAGAGACTCCAGTGAAATGTACCCCACTATGAATGTTAAAGATGAAGATTATGATAACCAAAGACTGATTCTCTTAACATTTGATCATACAGTTTAAAAGCAAAAACATCATTCATCACTTTTGTCATTTGGAAGCAGAACTCATTATATGTTTCCTATTCATTGAAACTGACAATAATCACTCACACTTAGATAACATTTTTAAGTTTTCCAAATGCTTTCTTCACAGACACTTTGCAAGATAAGTGACGCAAATAATATTAGCCCCATTTTACAGAGAAGAAACAGAAGCTCACTAAGGTTAAGTGATTCGCTCATGATAAGTAACAAGTAGCAATCCAGAATATGAACCCAGCTCTCTGCTACTACAAATCCAATACTCTGTCCACTAAGCCACACTGCATGACTGATTGGAATAGTTTCAGAGAAGGTACTAACTCTAGCTCTCCAGGTCTGGGGTATGAGTCTCTAAGAGAAAATGAAGAAAATATTAGTCAGGTAGGACTGATTCTGAAGATCAGATGTGATGGCAGCAAGAATGGTCTTTTCCTCATACTCTTTTCTCTTCTCCCTTATTAAATTATAAAGTCCTTGTATGCCTAGAATCTAGTACAGCGATTAATGCAGAAGAGGTAATAAATAGGTGGCGAACTAAATTTCTGAATATCAATAGACAATATCTCTAAAGTGCTTAGCATAATATCTGGCACATAGTAGGTGCTATGTAAAAAATACTTATATTCTTATCTTCCCTTTTTGAATAGACCCCTCTTGTACTTGTCCCAGCACTTAGCCCAATTCTGGGCATAGAGAATATTGAAATAAACACTGGTTAATTTGGCTTGAACATATAGTTGGAAACTTCATATCATATCTTATCACCTCTGCCAGCTCTTACTCATCACAATATAAGCAAGTCAAAAATATCATTAAAACCCAGAAAAAAGGATACAGTTTCCAAACAGAGTGAGCACGATGAAGTAGATGGCAGACCACATACCAGAGCTAACTCCACCCTGGGAGCGGATCCCATTGTACATTACCTCATTCCAGTCTTCACCTGTCAAGATCTGCACAAAGCCAAGAGTGGCAAGGTTAAATACATAGGCTGGTGGACAGTAAAGTTCCAATCTAAAAGCTTAGACAAACTTTAATATCTGCTCTCCCTTCATATAGTCTCCTTCTAAGGCAGAAGTTCTTAACTTGGAGTCCATGGACCCATGGATTGATTTCAGGAAGTCTGTGACTTTGGATAGGGAAAAGAATTACATCTTTATTTTCATGAATCTCTAATTAAAGCTTAGTATTTCTTTCAATTATGAATATAGGCAACACAGCGCAATAGTATCAATAATGCCTGTGACTTTTATCAATGAAAGAAATCACATATATTTTAATATTACATTACAGTTGTTGATAACTCAAAACATTATTTATGCTTATTATTATTTATAAATTACTATAGTTATCAGACCTGCAACTAGATATGTTGCCATATCATAAATTTGGTTTTTTAATATTTTGATAACTGCATTTCAATATGAAGCATCTGGTTCTATGTTCCAGATTGCCCTGCTAAGTGTGATTTTCTGTTGGAGAGGTGGTTTCTACTAGGTAAGAATTGAGCCAAAGGATGGCCTAGTTTGCCTTCATTAAAGAATAAGTCTGGGAGGGGAAGACTCTCAGAGTTTCTGGCCAGAAAAGAAACAATTGCTCAGGGATTTTGACCTAGAAGATAGTGTATGTTTTCTTAATATAAATGTTTATCTGAGCCCCTTGAGTGATCCATCGAACCAGACATGGGACTATAACCAGGAAGGAGATCTTCTTACCTCACAGTAAAATTGAGGACACAAAAGAGATGTCTCATGGAAGACAGACTCTAAATCTGGAAAGAACTTTAAAGATCACATGGTCTTACCTTCCCATTTTACAGATGAGGAAATTCAGAACCAAAAACGTAATACAACTTTTCTTAAGATCATATAGACAGTGGCAAATTTGGGGCTGAAACCCAGAACTCCTGAGTCCTACTCCACCATTCTTCACACCATACCATAAGTTCCTGGGAAAAAATTCTATTGAAATTGAAAGTATCATTATCATGATTATAACCAATTAAAGAAGGGTGCTCAATGCCCTAAGAAGGCAGGAAGAGAAGAAACCAGTGTTTCAAAAAAGGGAAGGCAACTTTCCTGAAGGTCTGAAAGAAACAAAAACCTTTAAGAGGATTATTCAAGGGGAAGATGGTGGAGTAGGTCAGGAAATTTCAAGCTCTCAAGATTTTCCTCCACAAAAAGCATAAAATAGCACCTCTGGGCAAAGATAGAAGGTGAAACAAATAAGAGTAGGGGCAGAAGAGGGGTTCTTTTGAAACAACTGGAGAAGACCAGAAGAAAAATCACAGGACGAGACTTCCTCCTTGTAAAGAATAAACATCTCCAGGCTAGGATCCGCTTTAACAACTAGAGGCAAGCTCCTTAAACAAGCCAAAAGCCCTGGAGTTAGTTGGTTTGAGAAGCAGCCTTGCCCAGGGCACAGGAACCCTCTCCCAACACCCCCCCCCACCCCAATGAGGGGAGTTGGGCATCAGAGATGGAGAAGATCGAAGGAACCTCGGCTGACAAGGAATACCAGAACCAGCTGTGTTTTGAAGACAGGTGGGGGTGAGAAGAGACCAGCAATGCCCAGTCAGTGCAAAAGCAGTGGGGCAGGGACTGGCTGACTGTGGCCATTTATAGGAGGCAGGAGGTCTTGGCTTGAGTTCAAGGTCAGAGGGGAGAATTGAAAAGGATCAGAGGCAGGGACCCCCCCCCCCATATCACAGGAATGGAGGTGATTATAAAAACTAAATTATTACTGAAAAAATGCATAGGCAAAGGAAAAAGATCCAACCATAGAGAGCTTCTATGGGAATAGAGAAGACTGGGGTTCATCTTCAGAGGAGGATACTGAAGTAAAGAAATTGTCTTCTACCCCAAAGAGTAATGTCAAATGGTCACCTGCCCAAAAAGAATTGATTGAAGAACTTAAAAAAGACATTAAAAATCAAATGAGAGAGATGTAGGAAAAATTAAAAGGAAAACTAAAAATAACACAAGAAAAACAAGATTTTAACAAGAAAGTCAATCAACTAGAAAAAAAAAATCCCAAATCTTTTTTTTTTGTGTTCAATCAGTTCTATTTATTTTCTTTTTATTCCATATAACAATTCCAAGTTTTACTATGTTATTTTCTATGAAGTTCATGCTTCATATTTTTGCTTTTTCTCCCCCTGAAGTTCCCTCCCAGTACTAAATGATGTGTAACATCTTTCATATTCCCTTTCCAATGACTCTTTTTTATTCTTTTTTTTATTTAATATATTTAGCTTTCAGCAATGATTTTCACAAGAGTTTGAATTACAAATTTCCTCCCCATTTCTACCCTCACCCCCATTCCAAGATGGCATATATTCTGGTTGCCCTGTTCCCCAGTCAGCCCTCCCTTCTGTCACCCCACTCCCTTCCTATCTCCTTTTCCCTTCCTTTCTTGTAGGGCAAGATAAATTTCTATGCCCCATTGCCTGTGTATCTTATTTTCTAGTTGCATGCAAAAACTTTTTTTTTTGTTTTTGAACTTCTGTTTTTAAAACTTTGAGTTCCAAATTCTCTCCCCTCTTCCCTTCCC
>JAQQSZ010009487.1:0-12762 GCA_028646595.1 Phalanger gymnotis
GTAGACTAAAGAGTTCTATGTTCCAAGCCTAGGGGGATGTGCCAGCTCTGCCACACCAGCACTCCTCCTTCCCCAAGAAACCCCTACCCAGACTGGGCTTAAATCTTCAGCAGGCTCTTCACTCCTGCTCTGATCAGCCACTTAATTCCTCCCACCAGGTGGGCCTGGGGCCAGAAGCAACTGCAGCCACAGTTCTCAAGCTGCCTCACCTCCACTGCCCCAGGGTCAGTGGCCGAACCGCAAACTCAGTCCCACAGCTTTTCCCACTAACCTGCTCTGTTGTCTTTGCACTTTGTGGGTTTAGAGGTCTGGTGGATGCCTTAGCTCAGTAATTCAGGATGCTAGGGCACCCTCCACTGGTCTCCTGGTCTGGTAGGTCTGCGTCTGGTCTGTTTGCGCCATGCGCACTGGGCTCAGCTCCACTCCCCTCAGCTGGGGGCTGGGAGCTCCATGCAGGACAGACCTTACCCAGAGACCATCCAGGCTGTCCTGGGCTGGAGCCCTGCTTCCCTCTGCCACTTTGTGGGTTCTGCATCTCTAGAATTGGTTCAGAGCCATTTTTTATAGGTTTTTGGAGGGACTTGGTGGGGAGCTCATTCCAGTCACTGCTTCCCCGCCTCCATCTTGGCTCCATCCCCCACAGGTCATCGTTCTTACAATATTGTTGTCACTGTGTACAACGTTCTGGCTGTGCTCACCCCAGTTTCGATCAGTTTATATAAATCTTTCCACAGTTTTCTGAAATCTTCTTGCTCACCATTTCTTATACTAAAGTAGTTTTCAATCAGAGTAAATATAGTGATTTTTTCACCTATTCTCCAATAAATGGGCATCCCCTCAATTTCCAAGCCTTTCCCATTACAAAAAGCTGCTATAACCATTGTTGTACAAATAGGTATTTTCCTTCTTTCTTTGATCCCTTTCACATACAGACCTAGTAATAATATTGCTGGGTAAAAGGGTGTGCAGTTTTAAACACATATGGGCATTCTTTGAAATTTTTCTCCCAAATACTTGAACCAGTTCTCAACTCCACCAAATATCATGCCTTTTCTACATTTTTTTTCTACATTTTTCTACATTTCATCCAAAATTTTTGTTTTCCTCTTCTGTCATGTTAGCCAATCTGATAGAAGTGAATTGGTTCATCAGAGTTGTCTTTATTTGCATTTCTCTAATTATTATTAATTTATAACATTTTTAAAAATATATATAATTGTTGATAGTTTGATGTCTAATTCTGAAAACTTCCTATTCATATTCTTTGACTATTTATCAATTGGGAGATTGTTTATATTTTTGTAAATTTGGCTCACCTATATTTCTTGAGAAGCGAGACTTTTATTGGAGAAAATTGCCATAGTTTTTGTTTCCTGATTTTATTCTAATCTTGGTTTCATTGATTTTGTTTTGTTTGTGTTAAATAAGGATGATGTATGTGGGTTAATTTTGCATCCTGCAACTTTCCCAAAGACATTAACTTTTTAAGCATTTTTTAGTTGATTTCCTAAGATTCTGTACATGATATTATTACATCCTCTGCAAAAAGTGATAGTTTTGTTTCCTCATTCACTTTTTTGAACCTTTCCATTATTTTTTTCTTATTGTAATAACTAATATTCCTAATAAAATATTTAATTAAAATTATTATAATATCCATCCTTACATTGTCCTTGATCTTATTGGGAAAGGTTCTAGCTTACTCTCCCCTCATTTACAAATAATAATTGTTCTTGGTTTTAGATAGATATTACTTATCATTTTAAGAAAGGCTCCATTGATTTTTCTGTTTCCTTCCTTTGTTTGCTTTTTGTTTCTTTTTTTATTTTTTAACAGGAATGGCTGTTGTATTTTATCCAAAGCATTTTTCTGCATCTATTGAGATCATCATATGATTTTTGTGGTTATTGTTATTGATATGGTCATTTACACAGATAATCTTAGTATTCAATCCATCTTTCATACTTGTTATGAATAACATGTGGCCATAGTATATGATATGCATAATATAGTGCTGTAATCTTCTCACAAGTATTTTATTGAATAATTTTAGTAGCAATATCCTTTAAAGAAATTGCCCTATGCGGGGCAGAGCCAAGACGGTGGCTAGAAAGTAGAGACTAGCGTGAGCTTCCCGTCAAGTCCCTCCAAAAACCTATAAAAAATGGCTCTGAACCAATTCTAGAACTGTAGAACCCCAAAAAATAGCATAGGGAAGCACAGCTGTAGCCCAGGACAGCCTGGATGGTCTCTGGGTAAGGTCTATCCCACATGGAACTGGGAGTGGAGGGGAGCAGAGCTGAGCAGAATGAAGACCAGCATAGATGGTGTGGACTGACCAGACTGGGAGCTAGGCGGAGCATGCCCTAGTGCCCTGAATCAGTGAGCTGTGGCAGTTACCAGACTTCTCAACCCACAAACACCAAGGACAACAGAGTAGGTTAGTGGGAGAAGCTGCTGGGGACTGGGATAGAGTTTGCTGTTCAGCCACTGCCCCAGGGCAGCTGAGGTGGGGCAGCTTAAAACTACAGCTGCAGTTGCTTCTGGCCCCAGGCCCACCTGGTGGGAGGAATTAAGTGGCAGATGACAGTGGTGGTAAGGGTGATGCCCAAATGATAAATTTGTCCAGAACAGCATCACTTGTCAAAAAAAGACATATATTCAGTATAGTGTTTTGGAATCGGAGACTCTGTATATACACAGTCCAGAGCTTTTGCTGTTTCCTTATCTTCAGTATAATAATTTTGTCTCTTCTACTTTTCTTCATACAGACGCAAACTTACAACTCCTTACTTTTTGAACAATCTTTGTGGTATAAGTGACACAAATAATGGCCCCATTTGGCATAAATCTGACCCTTATTGGTGTGCATTTGAACCAATTTGAGAGTTTCTTTTGAAAATGACTAGTAGTTATATCTCTTTTTTTTGGCTGGTATAAATTACACTAGAACTAGACAATTGTCAGAAAATAACAGGTTCTTTTTTTCTATCCATTAGAACTAAAGATATGAAAGAAAATGTCAAATTAATAAGCCCTATAAAATAAAATAGGAAAGAAAATATATTTACTTCCTCAGAGATTGCCTTATTTCTCTAACTTCTTGCCTAGCCTACTATCTTTCCTTATGTACTCCATGTTCTCTCAGCCCTTATCTAACCTTTTGCATTGTATTAATCTGCACTCATTTGAATGTGTATTTCAGTTTTGTTTGCTTCATTCATTCTATGTAAATTTTGAATTCCCATTTTTTATTAACCTCTGAAGTTTTTTCAGTGGAAGGCCCCATACATTTCTTTTTGTCTCTTCCACACAATACCCAGGATATTGCTTTAGTCCAAGGACATTCGGTTGTGTTGATTTGCAGCGAAAAGTCTCCTACTCCCACATTTAACGTTGCTCTTAATGATTCAACTCCGACCATTCACGTACATTTGAAGCAATTTCCAAGGTTCTTTTCATGTCTATCTCCTTAATTTCTTTGATATGCTGTTTTTACATTCATTTTTATGACACTAGTTAAGCAAGGCTTCTGTCAAAGGTCTTCCTGATATTAAGGGGCTCTCTTCAAATGTATCTATTTACAACAACATTTTATATTCCTTCATCACAGGTGCTGAATGAGATATAATAAGCACAGAGAATCCATAAGCACCAATTTTGTATGTTCACAAGAACATGATCATTAGAGTGCTTGAAGCATGTTTTAAAAGACAAAACAGAGGTTAGACTAAATAAAGACATTAAAGTTACCTACCATTCTTTTTCAGTACAACATTGAAATAGGAGAGGTTGTGCTAAAAATTTGTGGGCTCATGGAGTAGAAAAGGAACCCACAGGTCATATAATTCAGTCTCATCATTTTATGATAAAATTGTAATCCCAAAAATTTAGTTGACTTAAACAAAAACACAGTTGTAGTAGCTACGGTGGACCCATAATCTCTCATTTCAATACTTGAATTGATTTCATTACTACTCATGAAAGGAAGATGACAAAAAACTCCATTCCAAATATTCTACAAATTATTTTTGAAATATTATATTCACACTAAATAAACATATATTTTGACCTACATCTGAGTTTTAAAATCATTGTGGTAGAGCCCATTGTTACTTGCAAAAATCATTTCTAGTATCTTAGAATTTAAGACTCACCATTGGATAATACCAGGCTAGTAATTCATTCTAAACTACCATATTCCCTACATGACTTTATTCACCTCTCGCTTACCACAACATGATCTCCTATCTATCCAATGCCTTTTCATTCTTTCTTCATTCTTCATATCACATATGCTAATAATAAGTGTTCTGCAAGGCTCTGTCCTGGAAACACGTCAGAGCTTTTCACTCTACTCTATCATTCACTGATTAAATATAGCCTGTATCAATTTATAAGAGTAATCCTTAACTCTTGCTTTTATCTTTGTTCCTTATAAAGTATTGATACTGTCCTCAAGACCTGGCTAGCTTGAAGAACTAGAGATTCAGGCTGTTGACATCACTCCCTTGTCACCTGAGTACAAAACAGGGTTGAAGTGTTGAAGCACTCTCTTTGATATTTGACCCACATTGGGCAACTTAGGTAAGATAAACTGTTGAGTTGGATCAAACCAAATTAACTGTTGAATGACCTGTGAGTTTCTCATTTTATTCCAATAATGAATCTAAACTACAAGGCGACTGGCCTGAATCAGAACCTGTCCCTAACACATGGGTTCAATTATTTTATCTATGAAGATGATTCAGAAAGCTATGTGTCTAGCCCTGAACTCTCTGTTGCATTGGCTATGAAGTTTCACTTGGCTCTTATAAATCTTGAACTGCTATGTCCATTGGCATCTTATTCTTAGCATATCCAAAGCAGAACTACTTTGAGTAGTGTGAATTCGAATATGCTATGACAGCTTCAAAATATTCCTTACATGAACTAATTAAAGCCTCACCTACTCTGAAATTTTCCTGTGACAGTAAAGAGTGCCATCATCCTCCTAGTCACCTTAGTCCACATCATTATCCTCTGCTACTCCTCCTTATTCACTAAATATTTCTGGTCTGTTGTCACATCTTGCTTTTTATCTTTATGCCATCTCTTATGCATCTCAATTTTCCAACTCAAATGCTCATGGCTCAAGATCACGTCTTTATCACTTCTCACCTAGTCTATTAAAAAAAAAAACTCTAACTAGTTTCCTTTCCTCAATTTTGTTCCCCATCCACCTTTTCCTCAATAAGAAAGGTTATTTTTCCAAACTGTATTCATGAGAATGTAATTTTTCCTTGCAAATGAGCTCCATTAGCTCCATATGACTTCCACAGTCAAATATAAAATCCCATTTTTGGCTTTTAAAGCATCTCATAAACGTTATTCTTTGTTCATTTCTACTCTTCCATTTTAATGCTCTAAATGAACTCTCTGATCAAGCAACACTGATCCACCTAAAGTTCCTCAAACATAAACTCCTTCTTCCATATCTGTTACTTTGTATTGTGTCCTCGATGACTGAAGTGACATCCCTCTTCACCTCTGCCTCTTAGTTTATTTTGTTTCCCTCAATGATCAGCTCCAAGTTCACCTTCTGCAGAAAGCATTTCCCAGTCCTGCTGGCTGCTATTATCATTGCCTTTCAGATTATATTGAATCTAGTCTGTCCATATCTTGTAGGTGTGTATTTATTTATACACAATATCTCCTCCATTTAATATAGGTTTATTCAAGACAGGACATTTTTTTGCCTTGTTTTCCTTCACTATTTATTCTCAGTGGTGAGCACAGGTTCTGGTACATACTAAGAACTTAACAAATATTTTTTTGACTAATTCCATAATGTACCTCTTTGGGATCTGGTTATATATTTTGCTCTTGGTCTTTAATCCCTCCATATCAGATTATATTTCTCTGCATAAATTATTAGGCTTGAAAATGATATAATCAATAAATATCTGGTTCTTATTTTATTATTTAGAGAGAGAGAATAAGAGAAAGACAGAGACATGCAAAGACAGAGAGAGAAAAACAGAGACAGAGACAGAGAGAGACCAAGAGACAGAGAGAGACATAGAGAGAGGTGATTCATGTCCTTGGGTGAGAACTTTTGACTGAGTCCAAGTTTTACAGAACAAATCTTTTTATTAAGGAGAATTGTTCTGTGAAGTTTGGATTCAGTCAAAGGGCTAAACTGGAGGACCTAGGGGGCCACTTGTAGACTCAAGGCCACTGGTTCCTGTAACACCAATGCAAAACCCATAGCAGCTTCTACAAATATACGTGGCTATTTCAAGGGTTGGTTTGAAAAACATAATAAACTCTCTTCCTCCAAGACAAAACCAAAATATTTCTTTGGAACATAACTATTGGGATACCAGAAAGCAAGATTTAGCAAGGTACTCATAACCAATCTAGGGAGCAAGGACATCTTAAGCTTTCTTTCAGTAAAGTCTCCTCCAAGCAAATTCCCCTAGGCCAGTTCCTCCCTCCAACCTTTTCCCTTTCTGTCTCTCCCACTGCCTGAAGCTCACCCTTCAAGCAATACAATATAAACAGTTTCCAATCAAAGGCACTTGATAGGCTTAGTGCCTAGAAGTTGGAAATCAGCATTCATTTGGAAAGGCATAGTAATCCCTGTGGCCCAGAGCCTAATTGTCTTTGCTTCAGGCCTCTATGTGAGGCCTATTAATAGAGTGGGGAGATCTTACATCCCATTAATCCTACAGTTCCCCAGCATTTGATAGGTATATAGATATAAAAGCTGATACTATAAACAAACTAGAAGAGCAAAGAATAGTTTACTTGTCAGACTTACAGAGAATGGAAGAATTTGTGAGAACACAAGTATTACAAAATACAAAACAAATGAATTTGATTGCATTAAATTGAAAAGTTTTTGCAGAAGCAAAACAATGCAACCAAAATTAGAAGTGAAGAGAAAGCTGGGAAACAATTTTTACAATCAGTGTCTCTTATAAAGGCCACATTTCTAAAAAAAAAATATAGAGAAGTCCATCTAATTTTCAACAATATAAGTCATTCCTTAATTCATAAATGGTCAAAGGATATGAACAGGCAGTTTTCAGGTGAAGAAATTAAAGCTATCTTTAGTCATATGAAAACAATTCTCTAAATTGCTATTGGTCAGAGAAAGGCAAATCAAAACAACTCTAAGGTACCACATCACACCTATCAGATTAGCTAACATGACAGGACAGGAAAACAATAAATGTTGGGGAAGATGTGGGAATGTTGGAACACTTGTACATTTTTGATGGAGTTGCAAACTGATCCAACCATTCTGGAAAGCAATTTGGAACTATGGCCAAAGGTCTATAAGACTCTGCACACCCTTTAATCCAGCAATACCACTACTAGTTTTGTATCCCAAAGAGAGCATAAAAAAGGGATAAAGACCCACATGTACAAAAATATTTATAACAGCTTTTTTTGTGGTGGCTGAGAATTGGAAATTGACAGGATGACAATTAATCGGGAATGGCTTAACCAGTTTTGATGTACGAGTGTAATGGAATACTATTGTGCTATAAGAAATATTGAGCTAGCAGATTTCAGAGAAACCTGGAAAGACCTACTTGAACTGATTCTGAGTGAAGTTAGAATAACCAGGAGAAGATTAAACATAGTCAGAGCATCATCGTGTGATGATCAAATATGATAGACCTAGCTCTTCTCCGAAATAAAATGATCCAATGCACTTCCAGAAGACTCATGATGGAAAATACTATCTACATCCAGAGAATGAACTATGGAGTCTTAATGCATTTAAAGGAATACTATTTTCATTTTCTTTCTTTTTTTTTTCTTTTTCATAGTTTTTTTTTTACCTTTGTTCTGATTTTTCTTTCACAACATGGCTAATGTGGAAATAAGTTTAACATAATTGTACATGCATAACCTATACCACATTGCTTGCTTTCTTGGGGAGGAGGGAGGGAAAGAATGGATGTAGAAAATTTTGGAACTCAAATCTTAAAAAAAAGAATGTTGAAAAGTATCTTTACATATCATTTGATAAAAAAAACACTATTAAGTGTTAAGAAAAGTATTAAGAAAAATAAAAATACAACAGTCATTCCTATGAAAAACAATAGAAAACAGGAAACAATGGAATCTTTCTTAATATGAGAATTACTACAGATCTAAAAGAACAGACATTTTCTACAGTGGGATAAAGTTGAAGTCTTCATGGAACGATCAGTGTGCATCAGGGATATCTGTTATTACCATTATTATTTAATATTATTCTAGAGATTCTAGCTATCCCAATAAGACAAGTAAAAAAAAATCAAGAAATAAAAATATGCAGTGAGCAAACAAAGCTATTACTTGTTGCAGATAATGTTAATGTATCCTTAGAGAAACCTAGAGCATCAACTAAAAAGCTACTTGAAAAAATAAATTCAGCAACATTGCAGGATATAATATAAATCCATAGAAATATTCATAATTTTTATATGCACCCAACAAAATTCAACAGTGAAGGATAGAAAGAGAAATACCATTTCAAATACCTGGAGAAGATATAAAATACTTAGGAATCTACCCACCATGATAAACCCAACCATTATATGAATGTAATTTAGAAAAAAAAAACCTTTTCATGCAAATAAAGTTAGATCTAAATAATTGAAGAAAGATGAATTGTTCATGTGTAAGTTGAGACAGCATACAATATAATGCTACCTACTAATGTTCTTATTTAGTGCTATATCAATCTAATAAGTATTTATTTTATAGAGTTTGAAAAATAATAGCAAAATTCTTTTGGAAGAACGACATTTCAAGAATATAAAGGGAATGAAAGGGAAAAATGTTAAGGAAGGCAACCTAGTAGCTCCTGATTTCAATCTATATTAAAGAGCAGCAAACAATAGGATATTGCTTAAGAAATAGAATGGTAGATTAGTGGAATAGACTATATATACAATACATAGAAATAAATGACATTCCCAGGGAGGAGCCAAGATAACAGAGAAAAGGGAAGGACCCACATGAACTCTATTCAAAATTCCTCCAAAGATCTTTAAATAATGGCCTAAAACAAATTGTGGAACAGTAGAACTCAAGAAAGGATAGTTTCAAACAATTTTCTACCCCACGTAAATTTAGAAGCTAAGTAGAGAAGGTCTATTCCACTGGGGTAAGAGTGGAATATAATACAGTAGGCTGTGCTCAGCACCAAAGAATGCCCATGAGCAGTCCCACTTACCATTTGAGGGATGAGGTCTCTGGAAGCAGCTGCTACCCCTGCTGATTCAGTCACTCCCATGGCTTGCTCCTGGTTTGCTCTGGCTTGGTGATAGGCTGGCCCAGCTTATGCTGGACTGAGCTCTGATCTCATAAGGTGCAACAGACCTTTCCTGCTGACCTTATAAATTGTTTTTGATATCTTTAGGCTGAGATGTATGGAAGACACCACTTCTGCCAGTGATTCAGTTGTCCCAAGGCCTGCTCCTATTTTACTGGGGTCAGGACAACTCTGGTGCAGCCTGCTCTGAGCTGCACTCCTTTCTCACCCCACTTCAGACAAGTTGTCTTGGCCTGGAGATTTGTTTCCCTCTATCTTTTGTGGTTTCTGCTGATCTAGAATTTGTTTAGAATCATTTTTCAGATGATTGGAGGGGCTAGGGGGAGGGATTGAGGGCAGGTCCCTGACTTTACTCTGTCATCTTAGCCTTGCCTGAGTGATTTGGATTATTATAAACTTAAATAAGTTTTTTTATATATTTGAAAAATAAGACTTTTATTAGAGATACAAGTAAAATTTCTCCACAGTTTTCTGCTTTCCTTCTAATTCTGGTTGCTTTGATTTTGTTTTGCAAATTTATTCTTACTTGAAGTAAAATTGTCCATTTTATATTTCATAATGCTCTCAATCTGTTATTTGATCCTAAATTCTTCCCTAATCCATAGATCTGATGGTAAAGAATTTTATGTTTCTCTAATTTGCCTATATTATCACCTTTTTTGTCTAAATCATGCATCCGTTTTGACTTAATCTTAATCTACAGTATGAAATGTTTCTATATGTCACATTTCTGCCAAACTATTTTTCACTTTTCTTAGTTTTTGGAAAACAGTGAGATTTTGTCCTCAAACCTTGGATCTTTGTATTTTTCAAACACTAACATTAATCTGGTCATTTGTGACAATGTATTATGTACCTAATCTATTCCACTTATCCTCTATTCTTACCTCTTAGCAAGTACCAGAATTTTTGATGATTATCAGTTTATATGTATATGTAAATGTGTGTATATATGTGTATATATATACATACACACATACACACACTCACTCACATACACATATATAATATTTGTGTATTTATGTATGTATGTGTATTTGTCTTAGTGTATATATATACACATATATACATATATGTATATATATATATATTCTTCAGACTTGTTTTCTTCCAGATGAATTTTTTGATTTTTTTCTAGCTGTATAATTTTTCGGTAATTTGATTGGTATGGAAATGAATAAAGAAATTAATTTAGCTAGGATTTACATTTGCATTAAATTGGCTGTGTCAACCCATTAGCAATTGATATTTTTCCAGTTGTTTAGATCTGAATTTATTTGTGTGAAAAGTATTTTTTAATTGTCTTTATTTAATTCTTGAATTTGTCTTGGCAGTTGGATCCCCAAGTATTTTATATTTACTTTAAATGGAATTTCTCTTTCTATCTCTTCCTGATGGACTTTTTGATAATATATTGAAATGCTTATAATTTATATTGATTTATGCTTAAACTTTGCAAAAAACTTTTCATTATTTCAACTATTTTTTTAGTTGAATCTCTAGGATTCATCAGATATGTCATCATATCATATGCAAAGAGTGATAGTTTTGTTTCCACCTTGCCTGTTCAAACTCCTTCAATTTGCTTTCCTTCTCACTGTTATAGCTAGCAATTCAAATACAATATTGAATAATAGTTCTGATAATAAGCACTTTTTAAATGTTTCATATAAATCACTTTTGAATGCATCTGGGACAGGAAGTTTTTTTTTTTCCTTAGGAGTTCATGGAGTTCATTATTGGTTTGTTCTTTTTTTTTTTTTTTTTTGCTAAGATCATGCTAATTAAGTATTAAATTTCCTCTTTGCTAATGTGAGCAATTTACATATTTGTGTCGATTCATCCTCATTGCTTAGAAATTCAGATTTGTTTGTATACAATTTCATTTTCATTTGTTTTGATTTTTCCCCTATCATTTTTTATTGTGGTAATTTTGTTTTCCTCTTAATTTTTTTCAAATCAAATTAATTAATGTTTTTTTTGCTATTTTTTTCATAAAACTATCTGCTATTTTTCATTATTAGGTCAGTATTTTTACTTTTGTTTTCTTTTTTTATTTAATATTTTATTTTCTCCTGGTTACATGTAAAAAGGAATTTTAACATTCACTTTAAAATCTTTGAGTTCCAAATTAACTTCTTTTCTCCCTCCTCGCTCTCTGCCATTGAGAAGGTAAGCAATTTTACCTAAGATATACATGTGTAGTAAAGCAAAACATTTCCGTAATAGTCATGTTGTGAAAAAAATACATAGGCAATAACAAACTCAAGAAAAATACAAGAAGTTGAAAAAAGTATTCTTCAATCTGTATTCATACATCATCAGTTCTTTCTCTGGGGGTGAATAGCACTTTCATCATAAGTCCTTCATTTTTTTAATTACTTTTTGTTTTATTAAGTTTTCTTTTGGTTTTCAGGATTTCCAGTTTGGTGTTTAATTGTGGGTTTTGAATTTGTTGTTCTAGGTTTTTTTTTTTACTCATATGTGTAATTCTTTGATCTACTCTGTTTCTGTTTTATAGATAGATGCAAGTGTTTATTGATATAAATTTTCCTCTAAGCACTGCTTTGGGTGTGTGAAATTCATTTTGATATGTTGACTTATTTTCTTCTCATTTTTGTTAATGAAACTACTGATTATTTCATTATTTCTATGATTTGTGATTTGACTCACTTATTCCTTAGGATCAGTTTATTTAGCTTTTAATGAATTTTAAGCAATTTTCCACTGTTCTTTATTGAATGTAACTTTGGTTTAATTATGATCTGAAAAGGATGCATTTAATACTATGCTTTTGTGAATTTGTTTTTGAGATTTTATGTCATAATTCATGGTCAATTTCTGGGAATGTGCCATGAATCACTGAGAAAAAAGTATACTCCTTTCTACTCCCATATGTATATACCCATACATATATGACATATACATGTATATCCCATTGATATTATTTTATTGTCTATGATATTTTAGCAATAAATAGTATACTTCTTGATTTTTTAAATTAGATATATTTTTCCTTTTTATATTTCTGAGAATGAGATTGCTATGTGTGTTTTTTTTTTCTTCACTTGAAACATGATGGCTTCTGTTCCAGCCCCTCAACTTTACTCTGTGTGTGTCTCTGTGTTACTAATGTGTTTTGTGTAAACAGCACACTATGGAGTCCCATATGGGCCTCAGGACAAAATCAGTGTATCACCACATAAATAACGAGCACCTGCAGTCCCTGGCAAAGCAGCCTGGGACACTGCCACTTTTACCCTGAAAGCAGAGCTAAAATGTATTAGAAAGTTAAAAAACCAAAAAAGAATGAGCAAAACCCAAAAACAACAAAAAGAATCTGACCACAGATAATTAATATTGTGACAAGGAAGTTGAAGATGCAAACTCAGAAGATGATGACTACATCAAAACCCCAAAGAAAAATGTTAAGTGGTCTC
>JAQQSZ010009488.1:0-12761 GCA_028646595.1 Phalanger gymnotis
TTTCTCTTCCCAATTTTTCCTCTACTTCTCTAACTTGCTTTTCCAAATCCTTTTTGAGCTCTTCCATGGCCTGAGACCAGTTCATGTTTTTCTTGGAGGCTTTTGATGTAGGCTCTTTGACTTTGTTGACTTCTTCTGGCTGTATGTTTTGGTCTTCTTTGTCACCAAAGAAAGATTCCAAAGTCTGAGACTGAATCTGAGTGCTTTTTTGCTGCCTGGCCATGTTCCTAGCCAACTTACTTGACTCTTGAGTTTTTTAGCAGGGTATGACTGCTTTTAGAGTAAAGAGTACTTTGTTCCAAGCTTGAGGGAATACAGTGTTGTTTTCATAGCCATTTCTATACAGCCAGCTCTGCCACACCAGCACTCCTCCTTCCCCAAGAATCACCAACCTGGACCTGACTCAAATCTTAAGTAGGCTCTGCACTCCTGCTCTGATCTGCCACTTAATTCCTCCCACCAGGTGGGCCTGGGGCTGGAAGCAACTGCAGCTCTAGTTCTATAGCTGCACCACCCCCCACTGCCCCTGGGGTGGTGGCCTTACTGAGAAGTCTTTTCACTCTGTCCCCTGCAGCTTTTCCCACTAACCTTCTCTGTTGTCTTTGGTGTTTGTGGGTTGAGAAGTCTGGTAACTGCCACAGCTCACTGATTCAGGGTGCTAAGGCCTGTTCCGCCCAGCTCCTGGTCTGGTTGGTCCTGCTGCTGCCCATGCTGGGCTCCACTCCCCTCCACTCTGTGCATGATAGACCTCATCCAGAGACCATCCAGGCTGTCCTGGGTTGGATCCCTGCTTCTGTCTGCTATTTTGTGGGTTCTGCAGTTATAGAATTTGTTCAGAGTAATTTTTTATAGGTTTTTGGAGGGACCTGGTGGGGAGCTCACATGAGTCCCTGCTTTCCAGCTGCCGTCTTGGCTCCGCCCCCCAAATATTTTATTTCTTAAAAAAGAATTGGTAGTTATTAAACATGGTGAGAGCCAAATGATATCATAAAAGTGAAATAGATTTTAACATATGAGATAATATTTGTAATTAACGTGGGCATTATCTCTGAGGCAGATGATTTTTTTCCATAAACATGTCAGAGCAAAAATAGGAATCTGGAAAACAAAAAGATGAATGAATAATGAGAAAAAGTGTGACCTACTATTAAAATGACATCCCTAAATTTAAAAAGTTGAAAATCAAAAATGGGAAATGGACAATATAAATAATGTTGACACTGATAATAATAATTTCATGTAAAACTTTAGCCAATATAAATTAATTGCCACAAGAAAACTGCGAAAGCCCAGAAAGCATCTTAGTCAACAAAAAGCTGACATTTGGCAAATGGAGAAAGATTGCTGCCAAAGGCAAATACAAGGTTATATAAACTCACCTGTAAAATCTTATGAAGAAGGGTGATGGATGATGACAGATTGCCTTGTGTCATAAAGCAGAAAGAAGCAGTGGAGGGTAAAACCAAGTTAAAGAAAGCTTGACAAGATATTCAACTAAGCAAAGTCATCACAAGGACTTTCAGAGGTGAAAATGGAAAGAAATTTATAAGTAAAAGAAAAATGGAAAAGATTTCACAAAAACAAACTTTTCACCATCAAGAAGACTGGAACAGCCACATTGGGAACAATTGAAATCCCTGAGGTATTTATCAAGGAGGCAACATGGCATGAAAGAGATAAAATAGAATCAAATTTTTAATTATGGAAGAGATATGTGCTGGAGGTGATGCAAACGTGTGGGAACCGAGAGATCAATGCAAAAGAGATCTAAAAGAGATAAAGGCACCAATGATAATGTTGCCAATGGCAATGACTAAAGAGGGGAAGATATGAATAACAAAAAAAAATATTTCACCCTTATTAACAGCAGAAAAAATGGAAACAAAAGAGCATGAACATTAATAACTACACACACACACACACACACACACACACACACATATATTTATGTCAGCTCTCCCATCTCTACAAAATATTCATGGGAGTCATCTATACATGAATCCAGGGCATCCTCAATTAGAAAATCAGTAGAGATTAAGAAAGCTTTCACAGGAAATATTCAACAATGGCCCACATTTTTCACCATCTCACAAATAATTGAAAGATATAAGAGAATATAAGATTCTATAGTGGTTATTTTTGGTTGATTATTCCTGAAAACATTTGATTTGTTAGAACATGATAACTCATAGACTCTCTTTCAGGAAAATCTTTCCCAAGACACATCAAGATCATTCAGGATTCCCTAGCAGATATGACAGCATAAATAATGATGTTCAATGACTCTTCATAAGAAATACCAGGAAAGGAATTGCCCAAAGATATGTATGTTCAACAAAGATATTTACCACTGTGATGGAGGAGACCCATTAGAGCTGTAGATATATAAAAACTGCTTCATATTAATTTATAAAGGATTTTTACTCTGTTAGGGATCCTGTGTCCTAATATGGATTTATAATAATTCTACCTGTGGTATATAATTCTTTTCCTTGGAGGCAAGGAAGGAATTGGAAGGTTGTGAAAATGTTTGGCAAAAATAACTGGTTTGTAATCTTACCTGTGAAATCTTTGTTATATTTTTGCAAGATGTCCTCGCACATTATTAATTTTTAGAAATACCACTGAATCTGAATAATATCTATAATCTTCATAATTTCCTTTCAGTAGTCATCAAAGGGCAATCATATCACATTTTTTTCTGAAATTCTAGTCAGGTCCTGCTTCTTTAAGGGTTATGATCATTAAATTTTCTCACTCTCTTTCCATATCCTATTAGGATGTGTCTTCCTTTATAAGAATAGTAAGGTCCTAACTCCTTGCTTTCTTTATTCTTTTTCTACTTTTTATTTTTTCTCTTTTAAAAACAATTGAAAATATATAGGATCTAAGTTTTCTTATTCTCTCTTGTACCCATGAATGGTAGGATTCTGAAGGGACAAAAATGTTTCTTCACCTTTTAAGATGTTAACACTTGATCATCATTTATCCCTTTCCAATTTGCTCAAAGTTTTTTTTAACCTTTTTTTTTTTTTACCTTTTATGTTCTCATTTCTAAGATCCTGCTTAGATCTAATTAGGATTTCCTCAATTAAAATACTTGGAAACAATTCTACTAAATTAAAAAAATACTTAAAAATTATTTTTCTCCCAGTAGTCTTATACAAAGTTCTTGGTTATTTTCTTTTTTGTAAATATTTTGATTTTGCCTTTTGGTAAAATGTATTCTAAACTTCCTCTTCATATTATCTGATGAATCATTTTTTAGGACCTGAACTATGATTTTTTAGTGCATGATTTCTATTTCTCTGCTGCTTTCATCCTTTTTCTCCTTTTACCCGGAAGCTCTGAAGTTTATAAATAAGATTTATGGTCACTCTAAATTTGTGACTTCTTTCAGGTAGTAAATATGGATGCTGTCAGTTTTCACTTTGCCCTTCAGTGCCAGTAGTTCTGAGTAACTATTTTTTAAAATTTCTTGAAATTTGATTCAGCTTTTTTTTTCCTTTTCTCTTTCAGGGAAACAGTGAATATTAAATTCTCTCTCCTCATCTTGTTTCCCTGGTGAGTTATTATTGTTATTGTTTAATAATTTTTATTATAGATAGTTTGCCTTATTTTTTGGTGGGGGGTGGGTCCTTTGAATTCATGCTAACATTTTGTTTTGTCATTTAAATTTTCAATTCTATTTCCTCTATTCTATTTGTCATCTATGCACTACTTGTAAAGTTCTCTAGCTCATAAGATGTTTATTCTCTGCTCATGTTTTCCTTAATAAACTATAACTTCATTTAAAATTTTTCTTTCCTCATTTTATCATTTAACAGGCTTTCTATTCTTTTTCTTTCCCTGGAATTCTATTTGTAACAATTTTGGAATTATTTTCTCCTTCTGGAATTTTTCTTGAAGTTTTCTCAACCTATAGCCAGCTAAAGGGTGTGGTAGATAGAGCACTGATCCTAGAATCAGGAAGACTTGAGTTCAAATCTGTCCTCAGAAACTTACTAGCTATATGAGCTTTTCACTTCACCAACTGCTTCCTGCCTAATTTACTTAACTGTAAAACGAGGATAGTAATAACACCTACCTCACATGGTTACGGTAAGAAACAAATAGGATAATATTTGTAAAGTGCTTAGCACAATGCTTGACACACAGGAGGCATTTAATAAATGCTTGCTTTCTTCCATCATTATACTTCTTTTTTGGGTTAGGGGTTGTCTCCTGGAGAGACTTCCAGCTAGCTTCTTTAGTTGTTGGAGATATTGGCAGTTGGTTCCCTCA
This sequence comes from Phalanger gymnotis, assembly GCA_028646595.1. Taxonomy (NCBI): domain Eukaryota; kingdom Metazoa; phylum Chordata; class Mammalia; order Diprotodontia; family Phalangeridae; genus Phalanger; species Phalanger gymnotis. Next base: position 4,285 of record JAQQSZ010009488.1, read on the forward strand.
GGGTAGACCTGAGATGGAAGTGAAATATTTTAAGCAGACATACTGAGCTCACAATCCTCAACACAGAGTATAGGAGCAAGTAAGTCTGTCTAAGAATAGTTTTTTTGACTCTGTCATCTGCATAATTTTGGTCAAGGACACGTAGGTTGTCATTAATTGTTATGGGGTCTTCTTAGCCTGGGATCCTAGTTTTGATGTCTTTATCCTTCTCACAGCTCTAGACTGGTTGTGGGAGCTTGGGGATTAATCTCTGCTGGAAGGATAGTCCAAGTGGTGGGTATATTGATCTCTGGAACCTGCTCACTCCCATAGTACTGATGAGGCTAAGGAGGAGAGGAATTGGATGTACTCTATATTGGCTAAAATCCAGAGATTACAATATGATATGTGATATAGTAGATTCTTGTTGCTATATCTTTAGAAGGAAGTGTTTTATTACTTCGTTTAGGGCTCATTTTCATTGTTTCTGAAGCAATTGTAGAAAGATACAGAATTGATTGAAAATTTTCACTTACTCATCTTGTCCAGAAGTTAAATAACAGGTTTTTTTTAAGAATCGAAGAAATTCATGTGTTATATCTCTCAACTGGTCTAAATTCCATGAGGACAGGGAGTATGCCCTAACTAAATTTTATATCTTTCCCAGTATAGCAGTTTCCACATAGTATGGCTTTAAAGTTTGTTGGCTTCAATAGGAATAGCTTACATTTATATAGCTCTTTAAGGCTTACAAGGCTTTTTGTATACATTGTCTGATTTGATCCTCACAACAACCCTGTGAGATAGGTGCTATTATTATTTCCAATTTGTAGTTTAGACAATGAGGCTCAGAGAAATTAAGAGACTTAACCAAGGTTACCCAATAAGGCTCTGAGGTGGGATTTGAATCAAGGTCTTCCTGATTCCAAGTCAATCACTTTTATACATGAAGCTAGTCTCTGATTATTTCTCAGGAAGTCCTTTCCACAATTGTGTTCACAACACATTAGAAGTTTTTTCCCCCCATAAAACTTAATTTAAAAGTACATCCAGCCACTTCTCCCATTTACAATTCTTATAGTCATATTATCAGTTATTATCTTCTTTTTGTTGTTGTTGTCCAGACTATCTTTGTCTGAGGCTATGGTTGAATGAATAAACCTTTTATCTCCTCCTCATTTTCTTTTTTTTCTAAAAAAAAGATTCTTTTATTTTATTTTTTCCAATTACATCTAAAAACAATTTTTGACATTTGGTTTTTCAAACATTGAGTTCCAAATTCTCTCTTTCTCTCCCCTTCTCCATTATTAGGAAGAGAAAGTAATTCAATATAATTTATACATGCACAGTCATACAAAACAATTTTCTATATAAGCCATTTTATGAAAAAAAACACAAACCCCACTAAAAAAAAAACAAGAAAAATGAAGAAAGTTTAAAAAAGGATTCTTTGATTTGCATTCAGACTCCAACAGTTCTTTTACTGGGGATAAATAGTATATCTTTCCTCACAAATCCTTCAGATTTGTCTTGGATCATCATATTGCTCAGAATAGCTGCCATTCACAGTTGATCATTGTACAATATTTTTCTTATTATCTACAATGTTCTTCTGGTTCTGATCACTTGACTCTGCATCAGTTCATGTTAGTGTTTCCAGGTTTTTCTGAGAGCATCCTGTTCATCATTTTTCACAGCATAGGAGTATTCCATCATAATCATATATCACAACTTCTTCAGTCATTCCCCAACTGAAAGGCATTCTCTTGATTTCTAATTTCTCCTTCTGAAAACAGCCAGTTCATATCCTTTGACCATTTTTCAGTTGGGGAATGACTTGTATTCTTATTAATTTGACTTGGTTCCCTGTATATTTGAGAAATGAAGCCTTTATCATCTCCTGTTCCTATGCCTTTGCCCATGTAGTTCCCAATTCTCATAATGAACTCCCTTCTTCTCTGCCTCTCAAATTCTTAGCTTCATTCAAACCTTAGCTAAGCCGGCTCCTATGACAAGTCTATCTTAATTCCCCTCATTCACCAGTTATTAGCAATCTCTTCTTCCTCAAATTGTCTCATTTATTTATTTATTTTACAAGCATTTATTTTTTTCTTCCCCTCCATTGCCAAACCAATCAAAACATAAAAAGAAAACTTTCATAATAAAGAAAATATGGTCCAATGAAATAAATTACCACTTTGACCATGTCCAAACATGTATGTTTTATTCTGCCTTTTTGAGTCCATCATCTCTTTGGCAGGAGATGGGTATCATATTTCATCTTCAGTCCTCTGAATTCCTAGCTTATGATTTATATTGATGAGAATTCCAAATTTTTAAAGTTGTTTTTCTTCAAAATATTGTCATTGTATAAATTATTCTCCTAGTTTTGCTCGTTTCACTCTGAATCAGTTAATAGTTTCAATTTCCTCCAAACGAATTCATTTTATAATTTATTAAGGTACAACAATGTTGTTATAGTTCTATACCACAAATATTTCACCATTCCCTAAATAAGTGGTCACTCTCTGAGTTTCCCATTTTTTTAGCTGATAGGAAAAGAGCTACAATAAAGATATTTATACATTTATAACCTTTTCCTCCTTCCTTTATCTCTTTAGGATATAGACCCAGTAGTGGTATAACTGGGTCAAAGACCATACATAGTTCAATAATATTTTGGCTAATGGTTCAAAATTGCTTTCCAGAATGATTAGGACATTTTATAGTTTCACCAACAGTGAGTGTATCAGTGTGCCTGCTTTCCCTCAGCCCTTCCATCCCTTGATTTTTCTCTTTTGTCAGACCCAATCTGGATCTGAGATAGATGGATGTGAGATAAGACTTTAGAATTGCCTAAATTTGCATTTCTCTAATTATTAGTTATTTGGAGCTTTTTTCATATAATTGTTGACAACTTAAATGTCTTCCTTTGAGAACTGCCCGTTCATATCCTATTTGGAAATAGTTCTTAGTCTTATAAATCTGAATCGTTGTATTTATGTATCTTGGACATGAGAACTTTATCAGAAAAACTTGCTACAAAGATTTTTACCCCCAGTTGTCTGTTTCCTTTCTCATTTTACCTGCATTGAATTTGTCTGTACAAAACCTTTGTAATCTCATATAATCAAACGTGTCCGTTTTCTCTCCCCTGATCCACTCTATCTCCTTTTTGGTCTTCACCTAGCCAATGTTCTTAAAAGTAATTTCTTCCTTACTTCTCTAGTTTGTTTATGATTTCATCTTTTATGTCTGTTGTATAGTCATTCAGAGTTTATCCTGGTAAGAGGTTAATCTATACATAATTTCTGCCAAAGACCTTTCCAATTTTTTCAGGAGTTATTTTCTTCAAATAGTGAGTCCTATTTGTTTTAGTATGTTATACACCTAATCAGTTCCACTGATCAATCTTTCTTTAATAGGTTTTTAATAAATTTTTAACTGAGTCTATTCTTTATCCCATTCACACATTTCTTTCTAAGTATTATCTTTATATGTCTACATGATACATTCCCTAATGGAATATAAATTCTTTATACCATAGAACTATGGCATTTTTCTTCATTTTATCCCTAGCACTTAGCACAGTACCTTGTACATAATCACCATATGACAAGGACACAAATCATTGCCTTGTATCAAAGTGACCCTTTTTTAAAAATAGAATACATGTTAACTGATCTACATAGAGATCAAATATACAGCTTTGTCTTCTATACCACCATGTCCTATACAACTGTTCTAACTGATTTCAAAAGTATTTTAGTTTCACAGGCAGAGATACACACTATGCCATGGTATTTCTAGATACCAATTTTGGGCTGCACCACATAAAAATATAGCAAAACTTTCATTTAACCAGTGTCATGGGACATTGGAAAGCACACAATTCAAGTCACACAATTCAATAACCCTTCAAACTTTATTTTAGCTACTCATTTCAGTTCCAACTTCCACCTGAAAACCTTAAGTGGAATTTTAAAATAACTATTTGGATCAATTGAGTTTGTCTTTTCTTCCTCCCTTCCATGTGACACAGGAATCAACCAAAGAGGAAATGGTCAAATAGGTTCAGACTTTGGAAATCTGATGACAGGGTATTATCAAAGGGTAGATGACTGAGTTCAGGCAATAACAGTGTAATGGTATTTATTTTTACATGTTTAATTCCATTTTTATGTTAATAAATATTTATTTTTCCCTTCCAACTCCCCTCAAATGTAAAGGGGGGAAAAGGTGTGTGTGTGTGGGGGGAGACTCAGTGACCATGAATGAATGAAGAGGATCAGCAATGAACTGTGCTACCTAGCTTGGAGGCAGCTAGGTGGCTCAGTGGGTACAGTTCTGGGCCTGGAGTCAGGAAGACCTAACTAGTCACTTAACCTCTGTTTGCTTTAATCCACTGAAGATGGAAATGACAAACCATTCCAGTTTATTTGACAAGAAAACTTCAGATGGGGTAATGAAGAGTCAGAGATGAGTGAATGACTAAACAACAACAGGCTACTTACCTCCTGAGGATGGATGGTGGTAGATTCAAAAGGTAAAATGAGATATACATTTTAAATGGACATTGTGAATATTTGTTTTGCTTGAATATGATAAAATTTGGAGCTGGGGGAAATCATAGGTTAGAGATTTTTGAAGTTAGGACAGTCAGAAGACAAGGTAGGATCAAGGACAAATTCGACACATCTGGGTTAGAATTTTGGCTCTGCAGCTTAAAAGCTGTGTCCAACTTAATTAGTCTAACTTAATCCTTTTAAAGATGAGGAAATTGGCATCCAAGAGGTGAAGTGACTTGTTTATAACCACACTAGCAGCAGAGCAAATATTCAAACTCAGGTCATCTGAGTCTAAATACAGGGATTTTTCCATTCTACTATGAATCTCTGCCGTCATTCATCTACCCTTGGTGTTCTACACAGGGGAATTTTCCTTGTCTCATAGGGGAATGAGTGATATGGTAGTTAAGTCAATTTCTGGAGAGTTAAGTAGAAGCTCTAAAGGAAATACAACAGTAAATTGCTAATCATGGAGTAAGCAGTCATCTCAACAATATCCCCTTAAATAGGGCAGGGGCGGGGAGGGATGAAGGCTAATTATGAATAGGGATATGCAGTAGATGGAACATCTCCCATCCAACCCCATTTTCCACATAAGTCACTCCCTGAAAGATAGCTGTACGGACTGGCTGGAAGCAAGGACAGTGGTTGGGGAGAGAGTGTGGAAGATAATGCTATTATTTGGCACAGAAACCCAAACCCTGCCATTGACCCACAAAGAACAGCTTGGTTCCCTTATTTCTGTTTTACCCAGAATCCCTCACAAGATCCTAAAAGCCCCAGATATTCACTAACAATATTGGACATCACTTTATTTCCTGCTGCTTTCTCCATCAATATTTTTGTATTTATTTCTTGCCTTCTCTCCTTCCACAATATAAAAATCAATTCTAAAGCTATCAGGCCATTCCCATTGGTTTCTTAAACTGCCTGCTTCCACTTTCAAGCTCAATCCATTTTAACTAGAATATTTTAGTTTTCCCTTTCTTCCCTGCAGTGTCCTGCTATTACCACACAAAAGGTCCCCTTTCCCACTTCCCTTTCTATTCAGCAGCCCTTGCTTATTTGAGGACAGCAAGAGAGCTTAATTCTTTCCCTTTTAACAGTGCTTTCCTGAATTATACTATCCTCAATCTACCAGCAGATGTCACTCCAACAACTGAAACACAAACTTTGCCTGAGTTTTTGGTCGCTAGCAAGAAGCAAAGCCAAAGAACTTAAGATGGAAACGTTGGTGGTTTGCTACTACCTATGCTAGTCCTAAGACTTGAAAAAAAATCAATACCATATTCCAAACGCTCAAATGAATAATTAGAAAATGTTGAGCAACCTGCCTTTAAATATGTTCTTTGAATCATAAAATACAAAAGGTAGAAGGGATTTTAGAGATCATGAGATCTATGCATCTCACTCTATAGAACAGGAAACAGAGGCCTGAATGAATTGTCCAAGAGCACATGGCTAACAAATGGTGGAGTCAGGGCTTGATGCTACAAATCAGATTGCCAGTATAGAATATTTTCTCCTCCTTACCTATTCCTAAATCTGATTTATGTGGCTCTGGTTGCAGTTACATAATTGTCAGTCAGTTCTATACAACCAAAGTAAAACAGTGAGTTCCGTGCTAGTTCCGTGAAATTGAAACAGAGAAAATTGTCTAAGGCAAGAGCTACTTAATTTTATTGTGTCATGAACCTTTATTTAAAAAGATTAATTTATTTATTTTTAGTTTTTGATGTTCATTTCCACAAGATTTTGAATTACAAATTTTCTCCCCATCTTCCTCCCCACCCCAAGATGGCATGTATTCTGATTGTGCCTTTCCCCAGTCTACGCTCCCTTTGATCACCCCACTACTCTCCCTTTTCCCCTTTCCCTTACTTTCTTGTAGGGCAAGATAGATTTCTATACCCCACTGCCTGTATATCTTATTTCCCAGTTGCATGTAAAAACAATTTTTAACATTTGTTTTTACATTTTTGAGTTCCAAATTCTCTCCCTTCTTCCCTACCCACCCACCTTCCTTGAGAAGTCAAGCAATTCAACATAGGTCATACATGTATCATTATGCAAAACAATTCCATAATAGTCATGTTGTGAAAAACTAACTATATTTCCCTCCATCCTATCCCATCTCCCATTTATTCAATTTTCTCCTTTCACCTTGTCGCTTTTCAAAAGTGTTTGCTTCTGACTACCTCCTCCCTCAATCTGTCCTCCCTTTTATCAACCCCCTCCTCTTATCTCTTTCTCCCCCACTTTCCTATAAGGTAAGATACACAATTGAATGTGTATGTTATTCTCTCCTTAAGCCAAATCCGATAAGAGCAAGGTTGACTCATTCCCGTTCACCTACTCTCTCTTCCCTTCCATTATAACAGTTTTTTCTTGCCTTTTTTACCTAATTTACCCTAATTTGCCTAATTTACCCTATTCAACCTCTCCCTTTTTCCTTCTTCCAATATATTCCTCTCTCACCCCTTAATTTTATTTTTTACATATCATCACTTCATGTGCAACTCACCCTGTGCCATCTATCTATCTGTCTATCTATCTATCTATCTATCTATCTATCTATCTATCTATCTATCTATCTATCTATATGTCTATTCCTTCAACTGCCCTATGAGAAAGGTCTCGTGAGTTACAAATTATTATCTTCCCATGAAGGAATGTAAACAGCTCAACTTTAATAAGTCCTTTATGATTTCTCTTTCCTGTTTGCCTTTTTCTTCTTTTGATTCTTGTATTCGAAAATCAAATTTTCTAGTCAGCTCTGGTCTTTTCATCAATAATGCTTGAAAGCCCTCTATTTCATTGAAAATCCATTTGTGGGTGGAGGGAGACAAGATGGCAGCTGGAAAGCAGGGACTTGCGTGAGCTCCCACTCAAGTCCCTCTAAACACCTATAAAAATGGCTCTGAACAAATTCTAGAACTGCAGAACCCACAAAATAGCAGAGGAAGGCAGGGCTCCAGCCCAGGACAGCCTGGATGGTCGTGGGGTAAGGTCTATGGCAAAGACCTGGGAGCTGAGAGGAGCAGAGCCCAGCATGGCCCTCGCAGATCAACCAGACTGGGAGCTGTGTGGAACAGGTCCTAGTGCCCAGAATCAGTGAGCTGTGGCAGTTACCAGACTTCTCAACCCACAAACACCAAAGACAACAGAGAAGGTTAGTGGGAAAAGCTGCTGGTACAGAGTGAAAAGACTCCTCAGTTTGGCCACCACCCCAGGGGCAGTGGAGGAGGTGCAACTACAGAACTACTGCTGCAGTTGCTTCTGGCCCCAGGCCCACCTGGTGGGAGGAATTAAGTGCAGATTTGAGCAGGAGTGCAGAGCCAGCTTAGATCTGAGTCCAGTCTAGGTTGGTGGTTCTTGGGGGAGGAGTAGTGCTAGTGTGGCAGAGCTTGCTGTATGTAGCTCTGAAAACAACAGTGCATCCCCTCAAGCTTGGCACAAAGTACTCTGTACTCTACAAGCAGTCATACCCCCATGAAAAACTCAAGGGTCAGTAAGTTGGATGGCAACATGGCCAAGCAGCGAAAACACACTCAGATTCAGACTCAGACTTTGGAATCTTTCTTTGCTGACAAAGAAGACCAAAACATACAGCCAGAAGAAGTCAACAAAGTCAAAGAGCCTACATCAAAAGCCTTCAATCAAAAGAAAAACATGAACTGGTCTCAGGCCATAGAAGAACTCAAAAAGGATTTGGAAAAGCAAGTGAGAGAAGTAGAGGAAAAAATTGGGAAGAGAAATGAGAGTGATGCAAGAAAACCATGAAAAACAAGTCAATGACTTGCTAAAGGAGACCCAAAAATACTGAAAAAAAATACTGAAGAAAACAGCACTTTAAAAAATAGACTAACTCAAATGGCAAAAGAGCTCCAAAAAGCCAATGAGGAGAAGAATGCCTTGAAAGACAGAATT
>JAQQSZ010009489.1:0-12760 GCA_028646595.1 Phalanger gymnotis
AACAGGTCTCTGGAGACTATTTTGTCCCACAGTTTCTAGTTGTAGTCAGGATCATACTTAGGCAACTCCAGACAAATAGTTACTTACAAGGGAAGAAGATTATGTAACTGACATTTCTCTGTCAAAATGATTTTTTCTTGTTTTCAAAAATAATGGAGACCATTCATGCACCATCCTCTATAAAGGATATTATATTTGAAGACTATTGTTAAATTCAACTTTAGCCTTTATTGATGAAAGCTAAATTATTTAAATCCCTTAAGTCTTTCTACATAGGTTCTATTTTTCAACTCGTCAATCTTTTTGTGACTCTTCTCTGAATGCATTCTAATTTATGCACCTCTTGCAGCTGTAGTAGTATCTTCATGTGGCCTCTGCCCTGCAATAATTCCGAGAGGTCGCCCTGGCCAATGTTGCCTCTATTTTTTTTCCCAGCCATATATGGACTGAGGCAGAGAAGAAGCACTAAGAGAGCCGGGTAGTGTCAAAGCATCAGAAGGGCCATTGGCTTACCTGACCTTGACAGTTGGGGGCACAAAGTATTCCATCAAGACTTCATGAATACCATGGGCATGACAAGCATGAAGTATGTGAGAAACATACACTTTTCCCTTATAAGAGCTGAACTTGAAAGACTGGTAAGCACCTGCATTTGTTCACTACACAGAGGGACCACTGCCTGTAGGCCCTGAATGTCACTGGTTGCAGCCATCTAAAATTTCCTTGTCTGCATGTTAAAGTTCACCAGTGAATTTCTATCCTTCTATGCAAAGCAAACCTGGAAGGAGCATCTATTTAGAATATACTCAGATTTGGGAGTTTATAGATGTTTCCTGAGAGGGAGTGGAGCAGTGCTAGGGAACTTTCCTGTTCCCCCGCTCCTTCTTCAGTTGATAAATGGGTCTGGTTCCCCATAATTCAAGTAATTTTGAAATAATTGTGCTCAGCTATCTTGTACCTCAAGCCTTAATCCTATCAAAGGATGGATCAAAGCAGTCTAGGGAAGTCATCTGAAACTCTGGTTAAATCCAAGCTGTTAGGGAGGCAGTGAAGTCCAGGGGAAAGAGTATCAGATTTGTGGTCCAGGAACTTTCTTTGAATCCTGACTCCATAATATACTACCTAGGGGACCTTGATCAAGTCACTTAAACTCTTTTTTATTCCTCATATCTAAAATAAAGGTCTGGGCTGTGGCAGCTAGGTGGCACAGTGAATAGAGCCCTGGCCATGGAGTTGGGAGGAGCTGAATTCAAAGCCAGCCTCAGACACTTAACACATTTACTAGCCATGTGACCTTGGGCAAGTCACTTAACCCCAATTGCCCTGCCAAAACAAACAAAAAATAAACCATAAAATAAAGGTCTGAGACTAGAAATATGCTAAGATCTTTTTCTGTCCTAAATCTGATCCTATAAAGCAGCATTTCAGAGTTGAAGGAATGCTGGATTTGGATTCAGGGAACACTAGATTCAAATCTTGCCTCAGATACTTACTAGGTGCATGACTGTTTGCAGGTTACTTAACTGCTCACAATCTCATTTTTCTCATCCATAAAATGGGAACAGTAGCACTTACAGGGTTGTTAGGGAGATTAAATAATCATGTATGCCAGGTGCTTTGAAAATCTTAAAATCATATAAATATGAGCTCTATTACTATTACTTGATATCTAATTAATAATGTAATGGGAAGCCATAGTAGAGTTGTAAGTTAAGAGAACAAAAAGAGAGTGTAATTACATAGTTATGATACTGTCAAAAGTGAGGTGGTAAAGAAGAATGAGTCATAAAGGATATTTAAGATAGCCTACAAAGGTAGTTGAAGGATTGAGTCAGAAGGTTGCAACATATCAGCTAAGAAACATTGAGAATCTAAGTCTGGAGTGTTAAAAAGAATCATAGAATCTTATAGGTCAAAAGATCTCAGAGACCATCTAGTCCAACCCATACCTGACCAGCACTCCCCTCTATTACCTCCACAATAAATCATGATACAGAGTTTTTTCTAAAGATGTATAGTGGGGAATCTACTACCTTTACAAGTAGTATGAAAATATGTTTCGTGTGAAGGTGTATGTAGAACCTACATCAGATTGCATACCGTCTTGGGTCAGGAGGAGGGGGGAGAGGAAGGGGGAGAATATTTGAAACTCAAAAACTTGAGGAACTGAATGTTGTAAACTAAAACTAAAAATTAATTCATTTAAAAAAAAGAATGCCTGTATGATAAATACAACAACAACAACAACAAAAACCTAGGAGGCAAAAAGTTTAGATAAGACACACTCCCTGCCTTCATGGAGCTAGTGGTCTAGTAGAAAGTTAAGACAAACACAGATAACCATGACACACAATAATACATGATAAGCATATTAGAGAGGTTTAAAGACACTCTTAAAAATATGAAGGACAAGGGAAAGAATAAAGTTATGTTCAATGAAGGAGGTAGCATTTTATTGGGTTTTAATGAATGAATGAGAATTCAACAGGTGGAGAGTATGAAGAGGATATTTCATATATGTGGAACAGTAGAAAAAGAGCACACAGGGAGGAAATCACAGAAAGTGTTCGGGGTACAAGGACTAGTCTAAATTATCAGAGCACATTGTACTGAGAGAAGAAACATGATATAAGACATTGAATATAAAGTGACAACAAATTATAGAGGACTTCAAAAGCTAGGCAAAGAAATTTGAACTTCACTTTGTAAGCAATAAGGATCCATGATGATTTCTGAGCAGAGAACTGACATGCATAAAGACAATTATTCCAGGAATGGCCAGAAGGATGTTGCATTAGGTGGAATAAGGGGTAGAAGTGGCATTGCAATATTTCAGCTAGGTAGTAAAAAGTCAATACTAGACTTGTAGAGGACACAAACTGGAGATGTTAAGTAAATCCATTTACCCATAACCAGCAATGGACTAGATAAAAGGGTTTTTGAAAGCCAGCTCCTGGGATTAGCCCATCACATCACTACTAGAACACCTAAACTCTCAGAATGGTCCAGGACCAGAGATGCAGAGAATCAGACATCTCCCCTTACCAAGGGATAAGAATTCAAGCACCATCAAAGCTAGGGGCAACTATCCCTGATGGGAAGAAATGTTCCCATTCCTATAAATGGGAATCTAGTCAATTCAAGTAAATACTGTAATCAAATAAATCAAGTAAACTCTAGTAAATCAATTGCCTCAGCCTCCATAATCATATCCCAGACCTCTCATCATCTAGTTCAGGGCTATCCAAAATGTGGGCCAGGGGCGGTATGCAGCCCACAGTGAGATTTATGCGGCCTGCCTACAAGCATAGAAATTTACATAAATGCTTTAGTTAATTAAGCTGAGCTACCTCAGAGTTCTCACTAAAATGGCAAATCAAAATATATTGTCTATTGTTTCAATAAAAACCCAAGGTTGGACATCCCTGGTCTAGTTACTCTAACCATTTGAGCACATGGATGCTAGAACTCTCCATTGCATCTACCCAGCAGAGAAATGGAAAGGAAAAAAAATCCAATCAAAATTGAAATAAGGGTGGGGGTTCAACCACCATTGCGAATAAAATGGTTTGACAATCAACTTCTTCTTCCTCCAATACCTGTAAAACAGAGTTGAAGTCTTTTGAGGCAAAAAAATAAAATATATATATAATATACACATATACATTTATGTATATACATATATATACGTATGTCTACATATATGCATACACATACACACACATATCTTCCGGTTGCCAGTTGATTTTCCTTTCTTCCACTAGGAGATGAATTGTTGGCCCATGATCTTATACATTGTAATTTCGATAATCGTGTTGACATCCCTACAAACCATTTCTCCCAATTCATCAACCTCTTTCTATAACATGCATCTTCATCCCACCTAAAAAATGGAGAAAGACCTACCCTTGGTGACATCATGACCCATATGTCCAGAACACTGAAATTCCTCTATATAGACTTAACTCCTTATCCTTCCATTTCACCCTATGCCTCACCCCTCCAAAACCTATCCTCTCTCATCATCGCAACTTCTAGCCATTTCATCCCATTCTATTTTCTCAGCTCACCTCCACTGGTCTGGCTTTATTTTTCTTCCCTACAAAATCTCAATGATAGGGTTAACTATTTAAACTTTATGCTGCTATCAATCCTTAAGTCTCTCATGCCCCTTTTATTTTGCTACTTATTCCCTCCCAAATCCTTCCCTGAATTAACAAAACCATATGCTTTCTCCATTCCCATTCAGAGTCTGCTGAATGCTACTTGAGCTCACAACCACACGCACTATGAATTAACAGGGTCCTCACTCATGCATGATGTTCTTTTTCTCTTCTTTCATTTTCTCCTTATCCTGCCCTTTCTATAGTTCTGTTGTATAAATCTTTTATTCAAACTACTTATATTACCCCTTTTATCCCCACTCACTCTCAGAAGAGCACTGACTTCTCTTACTTTACCAATATAGAAGTCTTTGATCATGAAAGCTTTTCCCCTAATTTTACACTTCAAATTTCCCATTATTAGCGTCTAGTCTAATAATAACAGTAAGCATTTATGCAGAAATTTTAGGGTTTGCAAAGTGCTTTATGCAATTTATCTCATCTGGTCCTAACAATCTTGTGAGGTAGATGCTATAATTATTCCCATTTTACAGATGAGGAAATGATAGCAGAAGTAATTTGTCTAGGGTCATATAGCTAGTACTTGCATGAGGCAGGATTTGAATTGGAGATTCCAAATTCTGCACTTTATTCACTGCACTGTTTGCCTGCCATTTCTCCAGTCTCTGATGAAGATGATGAAGTCCTTCTCCTTGCCAAAGTTAGCTCTTATATTAGTGCCTTTGATTACATCCCTCCCATCACCTAGAACTTGTCCTTCAATCATCTCTGTTCTCTTTGAAATATTCATTCTCTGTCCTTCCTAGGCCCATTCTCTGCTGTCTACACATATCCCCAGAGGCCTACCATTTTTAAACAAGCAAACATAATCTTCACTTCACCCTGCTATTCCCTCTATCTTGCATTTCTCATTTTTAGAGGAACTAAACTCCTAGACCAATTTTGGTACAGTTGCTTCTTTTTCCTCACATTCCAGTCATATCTTAACCTGTTACAGTCTGGTTTATAACACTACCACATGAATGAATCTGCACTCTCTAGTATTACCAACAATCTCTTAACCACATACCAAAATAACCTTTTCACAGTTCTCATTCTTAATATCTCTCCAGTGTTTGTCACAGTTGAATGCTCCCTTTCTCCCTAAAACTCTACCCTCTCAGGGTTTGTTATGACACTGATTTTTCCTATAGGTTTTCATACCATTTTGGTCATGACTTTTGTTTCCTTTGCAGACTTCTTCAATCTCCTCCTCTCTATATCTGTACCACAGGTGTTCCCAGGACTCCATGGCTCTATCCTGGGCCTTCTTTTCTTCTCTCTATTCTTTATTTTTTATAAACTTCATCAGTTGCCATGGGTTCAATTTTCATCTCTATAGAGTTGACTTCCAAGTCCAGTTCCCTCCTCCCCACCTCCTTCTTAGATTCAGTCTTTCATCAACAACTGCTACCTTAAGCATCTGAAGTCTATAACCTAAAGCCATAAGATATCTTAAGCCCATAAGCATTTCAACTTCAGCACTTCTAAAATATTCACCCTTCTTCAAAATGTACCTATTTCTCCCTGTGGTTCCATAATTATTTCAGTCACCAACCTTTGAGTCTTGCCTGGCTCTTTACTTTCTTTCACCCTTCCTTTCAACCCATATCTAATCAGTTGCCAAATCCTGTTGATGCTACCTCTATGTCATCTCTTGACTCTATAACCCTTCCTTCATATACACAGGCCTCCCCTCTGAGTCCTTGTTCCTTATCATCCTTTTTCTGGATTACTGCAAGAGTCTTCTGATTATTTTCCCTTTTCTGTCTTTCCCCTTTCTAATCTACTCTTCACACAACTACAGAACTGATTTTCTTAAAGCATATCACTCCTCTACTTAAACATCTTTAGTTTTTCCTTATTTCATCTAAAATAGAATATTAACTATTATGTTTTAAATTTTAAGACATTAATAATTTAGATCCAACCCATTTTAGACTGATTTCACATTTTTACCCATTTTGTACTCTATTATTTCCAGCAAAACTGTCTTATTTGCTGTTCCCTGTACTCAAAATACCATTCCATTTATGTCTTCTGTGTTATTCTCCATTACGGAAATGCTCTCCATGCTTATTTCTTTCTCTTTGAATTGCTCCCTCCCATCAGGGTTAAACTCAGTTACTACCTCCTACATAAAAGACATATCTGATGCCTCCAGTTATAAGTCCCTTCCTGTTCTTTGTATTTCTTTGTGTTTAATTTTTATATAGTTTATATTTATTCATACATATACATGCTATTTTTCCTCAGTAATATGAAAGCTCCTTTAGTAGAGGGATATTTATGTTTTAGTTTTTTGTCTTTTAATCTGCATGCCTGCAACAATTCTTGGAATTGTTGGAAAATATGAATAAATGTTTGTCAAACTGAATTGTGGAGTTATCAATAAAACTTGGGTAATTCATTGAGTTTGACAGACAAAAGGAAAAACTCAAAAATAACCTAAGTTTTAAAGCATGGCAGATTGGGTGAATGGCAAGACCACTAACCAAGATCATAATGTCATGAGAAGGGAATAGTTTGGGGGTATAGTATTAAAAGTGCTCTTGGAGATACCGAAATTTATATACTATTTATATATTTTAATCAAGGTGGAACATCTTGTATGCAATTTTATATACAAATCTAGAGATCAGATGAGAGGTGAGGGATAGAGATATAGATCTGGAAGATATATGCATAGGATTACTAGTTTAAGTGATGGGAATGAATTATATTGCTAGAGGTGGGGCATATATACCAAAGAGAAGTGATATTTTGGGAACATGATGAGGAAACAATGAAAGATTCCAATATAGACAAAGTGATCAGAAAGATAATGAGAGAAATAAGAGAGTTGGTGTCCGTGGAGTGAAGAAATAAAAATATCTAGTATGAGGCAGTGGCTTAAAGAGGCAAATATTGAATGCACAGTAAGGGGAATGAAGATTGGAAAATGAATGTTAGATACAGAAATTAAGTCATTGATGAACTCAAGAGGAGAACAGTTTCAATAGACTGTTAAGGTGAGGGATGGAAGAACAATTGCAAATAGTTAAGCAAATATTAAATGAGCAAGTGAAGCCTTTGGGTATAAGTAAATTTTTAAAGAAGTTTAGCAAGATGAGGATTCAACTTTTTATTAACTAGTAAACACTAACATGGCAGGAGATTTAGAGACAGACTTTTAAATTTTAGGTTCAATGAAAATAGGATATATATACACACATACATGTATATGTATATGTGTGTATATATACACATATATGTGCATATACATGTGTATATATACACGTACATGTATATAATTCCTTTAACTCTCAATAAATATTTCCATAAAAACTAAGGGGATGACAATTTTAATGCACACAGGACAAATTAGAATGTGGCATAAAGAATAAGAAATGAGACACTACCAAAGAATTCCATCAGGGTCAGAGTTATTTCCCATCACTGGGAAATAAAAGTCAAAATAACTCTATAACAGCAACTTCAAGGGCCTTGCTCAGCATTAGATTAAACCTTGCCTTCCCTCTTGGCCCATTTTATCAGATAATTAAATTAGATTCTAAACAATTAATCTAAACATTTTATGTAAATGTTTCCTAAGCAGCTCATTTTCATCTCTTTTGTTTCCATTACTTTTATGTATACCTACTCCCCCCATTAGCTTTCATTTCACCGTAACAGAAAAAAACCTATCACAAGTTTTTTCTTTCAATCAAAAATATCTATCATTGTTTTCTTTTCTCTTTTTTTTGCTTTGAAATTCTATCACCCTTTCAGCATTGAGTCTGTGAATCAGCGTTCTATGGGGGCATTTTTTTCTTCTAAAACTGTGCTAAAATCTTCATCCTCCATTAGCAAAAGAGCATTCCACTAGTTACATGTCAGTGTCTAAGAAAGCCAGTGAGATTTGTGGGAATTAAATTTAAAATGTCAACTGTTTCCTTTCCCTTTTTATTCTAATCACATCCCATTAGTTTTGATCATTAGAAAAATGGAGCTATTTCATATAATTTTTCATGAGAGCACCTGAATAAATACCAAAATTTTCATCTTAATTGTCTGTCAAGCTTGCACAATGGAACTTCAATAGGTACAAAAGGAGAAAATATTTCATAGCATCTTAGAGTTGGGAAAGGTCTTAGAAGATCAGAGTACAACCTCTAACTGAAAAAAATTTGTTTAATGAATGTAATCATTGGTATGTTGTGTGTATGTGCATATGTGAGTATACCTTTAAAGTTGTGGTGATTCAAAGTTAGCAAAACACTTTTTAAGTAGGTAGCATAAATATAAGTTTTCAAAGAATCATTAATTTAAAATTGGGAGGACCCTAGAGGTCATTTTCTAGCCTCTCCATTTTACAGATGAAAATGAGGGTAGCGATATTGTGATTTACTCAAAGTCACACAGCCAATAAGTGGCAGAGCTAGAATATGTTCTTTTTAAGCTTAGTATTATATGTTTTCCCTGTTACACATCAAGATAATTTTTAGCATCCATTTCACATGATTTCGAATTTCAAATTTTTCTGTCTCTTTGTCCATTCCCTTCTTCTGAAAATGGTAGGCAGTTTGATATATTTTATAATGTACTCTCATGTAAATTGTTTTTGCATATTACGCAGTTGTGAAAGAAGATACAGACAAAAAACCCAGAAAAAAATAGTAAGTGAAAAAATATCTACTTTGATCTGCATCCAGAGTCCATTGGTTCTTTACCTGGATATGGATAGCATTTTCCTCCATGAGTCCTTTGTATTTGTTTTGGATCATTGTGTTGGTAAAAGCTGAGCTGATCATCATACAATGTTGCTGATACTATATATGATGTTTGCTGGTTCTGCTCATTTTACTTTCATCAGTTCTACAACTGTTACTAGGATTTTCTGAAATCTGTTTATTCCTCATTAATTATCATACAATAATATTCCACTACATTCTTACACCACAACTTGTTCAGCCATTCCCCAATCGATGGACATCCCCTCAATTTCCAATTCTTTGCCACCACAAAAAAGGCTACTATAAATATTTTTGCACATGTAGATCCTTTCCCCTTTGTAAAATAATCTTTTTGGTATACAGACCTAGTAGTGGTATTCCTTGATCAAAAGATATACAACTTGGTTGCATTTGGCTGTAGCTCCAAGTTGCTCTCCAGAATGGTTAGATCAGTTCACAATTCCATGAACAGTGCATCAGTGTCCCAATTTTCCACATCCTCTCCAATAGTTATCATTTTACTTTTTTGACATATTAACTAGTCTCATAGGTGTGAGGTGGCATCTCAGAGTTGTTCTAATATGTATTTCTCTAATCAAAAATTACTTAGAGCACTTCTTCATATGCCTATAGATATCTTTGATTTCTTCATCTGAAAACTGCCTGTCCATACCCTTTGATCATTTATCATTTGGGGAATGGCTTGTATGCTTATAAATTTGACGCAGTTCTTTACACATTTTAGAAATGAAGCCTTTACCAGAGACACTTGCTGTAAAGATTATTATGCAGCTTTCTGCTTTCCTTCTAAACTTGGTTGCATTGGTTTTGTTTGTACAAAAGCTTTTTAATATAATCAAAATAAACTATTTTACATTGTATAATGATATATATATTTCTATATCTATATATTTATATCTCTGTAGATATAGATATATATAGATAGATAGATAGATATAGATATATATAGATATATAGATATAGATATAGATATAGATATAGATATAGATATAGATATAGATATAGATATAGATATAGATATAGATATAGATATATAGCTCTCATTTGGTCAGGAATTTTTCCCCTTTCCATAGATCTGACATTAGATTACTCCTTTCTTTTCTAACTTGCTTATGATGTCATGCTCTATGTCTAAATCATGAACCCAATTTATCCTTTTCTTGGTACACAGTGTGAGATGTTGGTCTATACCTAGTTTGTGTCCTACCATTTTCCCGTTTTCCCAGCAATTTTGTCAAATAGTGAGTTCTTATCCGAAAAGCTGTTGTCTTTGGGCTTATCAAACAATAAGTTATTAAGGTAATGGCTTGCTGTGTCTTGTATACCCAATTTATTCCACTGCTCCAACAACATTTCTTAGTACCAGATTGTTTTGATGATTACTGCTTTGTAATATAATTTGAGATCTGGTATTGCTAGGCCAACTCCTTTCTATTTTTTTTTCATTAATTCCCTTGATATTCTTGACCTTTTGCTCTTAAAGAAAATTTTTTTGTTATTTTTCTAGCTCTATAAAATACTTTTTTGGGTAGTCTCATTGGTATGGCACTGAATAATTAGTTTAGACAGAATTATATTTTTTTTTACACTGGCTTGACCTAATCATGAGCAATTATATTTTTTCTAATTATTTAGATGTGAATTAATTTGTATGAAATGGATCTGACATTATTGGTGTGAAAAGTGTTTAGCAATTAATGTCATATATAGTTCCTAGGTTTATCTTGGCAGGTAGACTCCTAAGTATTTTATATCATTTACAGTTGCTTTAATTTTTTCTTTCCATCTCTTGCTGCTGGACCTTATTAGTCATATGAAGAATGATGATGAGTTATGTGGGTTTAATTTATATCCTGCAACTTTGCTAAAGTTTTAATTATTTCAAGTATTTTTTAGTTGATGATCTAGAGTTCTCTAAGTATACCATCATATCATCTGTTGATTTGTTACTGACATGGTCAATTATGTTGATAGTTTTCCTTATATAGAACCAATCCTAATTACATTAATTCTATACATCCCACCTGGTTATAGTGTATAATCCTTATGATATATTGCTGTAATAGCCTTGCTAGTATTTTGTTCAAAATGTTTGCATCGATATTCATTAGGGAAGTTGGTCTATAATTTTCTTTCTCTGTTTTAGTTCTTCCTGGTTTAGGTATAAACACAATATTCGTGTTATAAAAGGAGTTTTGTAAGACTGTTTTTCACTTGTTTTTCTAAATAGTTAATATAGTATTGAAATTAGTTGTTCTTAAAATGTTTGGTAGAATTCATTCATGAACCCATCTGGCCCTGGGGATTTTTTTTTCTTAGGGAGTTGATTAATGGCTTGTTCAATTTCTTTTTCTAAAATGAGATTGTTCAGGTATTCTATTTCTTGATCTATTAATCTTGATAACTCATATTTGGGTAAATATTTATCAATTTCTTTCAGATTTTCAGATTGTTGACATATAATTGGGCCAAAAATTTCCTAATGATTGCCTTAATTTCTTCTTCATTGGTGGTGACTTCACCCTTTTCATTTTTGATACTGGATATGTAGCTTTCTTCTTTTTTTAAATTAAATTAACCAATGGCTTATCTTATTTTTTTCCATAAAAACAGCTCCTAAATGTATTTGTTAGTTCAATAGTTTTTGTTTCTTTTCATTTTGTTAATGTCACCTTTGATTTTCAGTATTTCTTATTTGATGCTCAATTGGGCATATTTGATTTGTTCTTTTTCTAGTTTTTTAGCTGCATGCCCAATTCGTTGTTCTGTTCTTTCTTTTTTCCCATTTTGTTGATATAAGAATTTAGAGAAATAATTTGCCCACAAGTATTGCCTTGGCTGCATGCCATAATTTTTGATATGTTGTCTGATTTTTGTCATTCTCTTTAATGAAATTATTGATTTTTTCCAAGTTTTTTTTCTTTGACCCATTTATTCTTTAGTATTAGATTATTTAATTTCCAAAGGATACATTTAATATTTCTGCCTTCTTATATTTGATTTAAAGTTTTTTATGCCCTATTACATGGTCAATTTTTGTGTAGGTGTCATATGCTTCTGGGAAGAGTATATTCCTTTCTGTTTCTATTTGGTTTTTTTTTTTTTCTCCAAAGGTCTGTCATATCTAATGTTGCTAATATTCTATTTAACTCTTTAGTTTCTTTCTTGTTTATACTTTTTGTCTGATTTATTGAGTGCTGAGAGGGGACAGTTGAAGTGTTTCTTGTAAACAACATATTGTAGGAATCTGGTTTTTGAAATATTCTGCTATCTACTTCCATTTTATGGGAGACTTCCTTCCATTCACATTCACAGTTATGATTATTAACTGTGTAGTTCCCTCCATCCTATTCTTTCTGCTATCTGTCCTCTCTTTCCTTTCACCTTTTCCTTCCTCATCAATGTTTTACTTCTGTCTCCCCTGATCTGCCCTGCCTTCTCTCATTCACCACCTGTACCTCCCACTTGATCTTCACTCCTTCTACTACCCTGTCGGGTAAGATAGATGTTTATACTCAACTGACTGTATATATTATTCCCTCTTTGAGCCAATAACAATAAGAGTAAGGTTCCAATGATGCTCCTCACCCACACTCCCATTTTCCCCTACCCTGTAACAGGTCTTTTATACTTCTGAGCTGGTAAGCAAAATGGGCTCTTAAGCACTCAGTTCAACTAAGTGCCCTTGGAGAGTTCGGCCTTTGCTTCCTTGATTAGGTTTGGGTGTCTTTGGTGCCTCCTTGCCTCAGGGGAGGGCTTAGTTTCGACATGAGTTTGAGTGACATGTCTGGGACAGCAGAGGCTTTTAGACCAATGGATTTAAGTTGCTCTTTGTGGTGATTCTAGGTCACGTGGGTGAGT
>JAQQSZ010009490.1:0-12760 GCA_028646595.1 Phalanger gymnotis
TATAAAAACCCACTGAATAAAACAACTGCTTAAAAAACAGAATCGGGCAAGTCGAAGCTAATGACTCTGAGATATCAAGAATCAATCAAACATAATCAAAAGAATGAAAAAATAGAAGAAAATTCAAAATACTTCATTGGAATAACTAACCTGGAAAATAGATCCAGGAGAGATAATTTAAGAATTATTACACTACTTGAAATCCACAATCAAAAAAAGAGCTTGGACAGCATCTACCAAGAAATTATCAAGGAAAACTGCCCTGTTATCCTAGAACCAGAAGGTAAAATAGAAATGGAAAGAATCCACTGATCATTTCCTGAAAGAGATCCAAAATGAAAACTCTCTGGGATATTATGGCCAAATTCCATAACTCTACAATCAAGGAGAAAATATTGCAAGGAGCCAGAAAGAAACAATTCAAATATTTAGGTGTCACAGTCAGCACTACACAGGATTTAGCAGATTCTACAATAAATAATTTCATCAAAGAGAATGACAACAATGAGACAACATACCAAGATTTATGGGATGCAGCCAAAGCAGTACTTAGGGGAAATTTTGTATCTCTAAATGCTTACATCAATAAAATAGAGAAAGACCACATCAATGAATTGAGTATGCAACTAAAAAATCTAAAAAAGAACAAATTAAAAACTCCAATTAAACATAAACTGGAAATCCTGAAAATCAAAGAAGAGGTTAATGAAATTGAAAGTAAGAAAACCATTGAACTAATAAATAAAGCTAAGCACTAGTTTTATGAAAAAACAATAAAATAGATGAACCACTGGTTAACTCGATTTTAAAAAAGAAAGAAGAAAATAAAATTATCAGTATCCAAAATTTAAAAAAAATGAATTCACCACCAATGAAGAGGAAATTAAAGCAATAATTAGGAGTTATTTTGCCCAGTTGTATACAAATAAAATCTGAAAATGTAAGCGAAATAGATGAATGTTTACAAAAATATAAATTGCCCAGGTTAACAGAAGAAGAAACAAAATATTTAAATAACATTTTTTAGAAAACATTTTCTAAAAAGAAATTGAACATTCATAATGAACTCTCTAAGAAAAAAATCCCCAGAGTCAGATGGATTCCACTTGTGAATTCTATCAAACATTTAAAGAACAATGAATTCTAATACCATGTAAGCTATTTGAAAAAATAGGTGAAGTCCTACCACATTCCTCTTATGACACAAATATGATATTGATACCTAAACCAAGAAAAGCCAAAACAGAAAAAGAAAACTACAGACCGACTTCCCAAATGAATACTTGATGCAAAAAAAAGCCAAAACAAAACAACCAAATACTTGTAGAAAGGAGATTACAGCAATATATCATCAGGATAATACACTATGACCAGGTGGGATTTATACCAGGAATGCAGGGCTGGTTCAATATTACAAAAACTATCAGCCTAACTCACCATATCAATAACAAAACCAACAGAAATCACATGATTATCTCATTAGATACAGAAAAAGCTTTTGACAAAATACAGCATCCATTCCTATTACAAACACTAGAGAACATAGGAATAAAAGGAGCTTTCCATAAAATGATAAGTAGCATCTATCTAAAACCATCAAGCGAACATTGTCTGTAATAAGGATAAACTAGAAGCCTTTCTAATAAAATCAGGGGTGAAGTAAGGATGCTCATTATCACCACTATTATTCAGTATTGTACTAGAAATGTTAGCCATAGCAATTAGAGAAGAAAGAGAAGTTGAAGTAATTAGAATAGGCAATGAAGAAACAAAACTATCACTCTTTGCAGATGCTATGATGATATACTTAAGAGAATCAACTAAAAAGGTACTTGAAATAATTATCAACTTTAGCAAAGTTGCAGGATATTAAAATAAACCCACATAAACCATCAACATTTCCATATATTACCAACACAGCCCAGCAGTAAGAGACAGAAGAAGAAATTCCATTTAAAATAACCATAGATAGGGTAGAATATTTGGGAATCTACCTGCCAAGAAAACCCAGAAACTTTATGAACCCAATTACGAAACACTGTTCACACAAATAAAGTCAGATCTAAACAATTAGAAAAATATAAACTGCTCATGGGTAAGCTGAGCCAATATAATAAAAATGAGAACGCTACCTAAATTTATTTATTTATTCAGTGCCATACCAATCAAACTACCAAAAAACTATTCCACAAAGCTAGAAAAAAATAACTCATATGGAAGAACAGAAGGTCAAGAAGATCAAAGGAATTAATGAAAAAAAAAAAATGCAAAGGAAGATGGCCTAGCTAGTCCAGATCTAAAACTATATTATAAAGTGGCAATCATCAAAACTATCTGTAATGGGCTAAGAATTAGAGTTGTGGATCAGTGGAATAGATTAGATACATGAGACACAGTAGTAAATAACCATGACAACCTTATGTTTAATAAACCCAGAGACCCCAGCTTCTGAGATAAGAACTGTTTGATAAAAACTGCTGGGAAAACTGGAAAACAGTATGGCAGAAACTAGGTATAGACCAATGCCTTACACCATATTGTAATGGTAATGTAAATTTGAATATCTTCCCATCCATTAATAGGCTCATGTGACTTGCTTAAGCCCATGGAAGCCTAAGTCACAGAAAGCCTCTGGTGGGAGGAGCTTGCTGAATAGGTGGAACTTGAAGGGTGGAGCAGAGCTGAAAGGAAGTTGGGCAGAGCAGTTAGAGCTGAGGGAGAAAGAAGAAGCAGGCAGCTAGCTGTGTTCGTTTGTTTATGGGAAGGCCTGAGCAAGGGGAAGGCTTTGGGATGGCAGTACCCCCCGCATATATAGAGTCTATTATATTTTGTGATTCAGAACTATACCAGCATATTCATAGTCACTGATGGCGCTGTGAATATTGTTGGCGATACACATATACTAAGATAAGGTGATACCATTAGGAAATTAGGAGAGAAAGGAATAGTTTACAGATCAGATCTATTGAGAAGGAGAAAATTTACTACCAAACAAGAGATAGAGAACATTAGGAGACATAAAATGGATAATTTTGATTATGTTAAACTAAAATGATTTTGCACAAACAAAACCAATGCAAACAAGATTAGAAGGAAAGCAGAAAGCTGGGAGACAATTTTACTATAAGTGTCTCCGATAAAGGCCTCATTTCTCAAATATAGAGAAAACTGAGTCAAATTTATAAGAATTTAAGTCATTTCTCAACTGATAAATGGTCAAAGGATATGAGGAAGAAATCAAAGCTATCTGTAGTCATATTTTTAAAAAATTCTCTAAATCACTACCAATTAGAGAAAAGCAAATTAACAGAACTCTAAGGTACCACCTCACACCTATAGATTGGCTAATATGACAGAAAAACAAAATGATAAATGTTGGGAAAGGATGTGGGAAAATTGGGACGCTACTGCATTTTTGGCGGATTTGTGAACTGATCTGACTATTCTGGAGAGTAATTTGGAACTATGCTCAAAAATCAGCCTGCATACCCTTTGATCCAGCAATATACCACTAGGTCTGTATCCCAAAGAGATCATAAAAAAAAGAAAGGGACCTACATGCACAAAAATATTTATGGCAGCTTTTTATGGTGGCAAAGAATTGGAAATTGAGGGGATGCCCATCAATTGGGGAATAGTTTAACAAACTGTGGTATATGAATGTAATGGAATACTATTATTGTGCTGCAAGAAATGACAAGAGGCAGATTTCAGAAAAAGCCTGGAAAGACTTACATGAACTGATGCTGAGTGAAGTGAGAAGAACCAGAACATTATACATAGTAACAGCTACATCGTGTGATGATCAATTATGAACCACATTGTGTGAGGATCAATTATGAATCACTCCTCAGCAATACAATGATTCGAGACAATTCCAAAGGACTCCTGATAGAAAATGCTATCCACATTCCAAGAAAGAAGTGATGGAGTCTGGGTGCAGATTGAAGCTTTCTAGTTTCACTACCTTTATAATTTTTTCATGTTTTTTTTTCCTTTTGGTCTGCTTCTACATTGACAACATGACTGATATGGATATGTTTTACATGACTGCATGTATATAATCTATTATCAAATTGCTCACCACTTTAGGGAAGGGAGAGGGAGAAAATCTGGGACTCAAATTTTTTTAAATGAATGTTTAAAATTGTCTTGATATCTAATTAGAAAAAATAAAATCCTATTTAAAAATAATTTTTAAAAAGGAGAAAAGTTTAGATGTAAGAAGATCTATTGCAAGTTCTCTTTCAGTGATCTGAGCTTGAAGTGATAAGGGTCAAGAATCACATAATTTTGGATATGGAACAAACCACAGCAGTCACCTCATTAAACCTATACCCCCAAAAGCATCTCCACAACCTTTAGAAGTCAAGTCCCTTTTACTCCATTTATAAATCTATTCCCTTTTTATCATTCCTTAGTAACTTGATGGTTATTCTCAACTTTCTTTTCCTTCTCTTACCATGTCTTAACCAATTTGTCTTACCTTTTCTTATGTTATTTTGCCACCTGCCTTCTTTTTCTCCTTGAATTCTTTTCTTCTTCTGAGTCCTCCTTTCAACTTTCACTAAAGTTTTCCTAATTTCTATAAATTATTGCAGTCTAAATTCAAAACCTGTTCTTTACCAATTCACAGCCATCCAAATCACTTCCACAGCAATCAGAATGGAAAGCAATGTGAATTTAAAGACAGAAATAGTTTTGGAAAATACTAGGAAGGACTGACAGTAATTTGTGACTTGTCTGATGCAGGTGGCAAGTAAAAGTCAAGAGACTAGACATAATGGAGCATGTTTGCAGGAATAAGGGAATATAACGCTACAGAGATGGAAGATAGCAGAGAGAGGATATTAGTGATAGACACAAGTCCTGGAGGAAGTGGGTGAGGAAGAGATCAACAACTAAGGTGAAGGAGTTAGTCTTGAACAGGAAGACATTTAAGACAAGAGCAGTAAAGAACCTGTGAGAATCCAAAGAAATTTCGAAATAATAAAGCTATGACTACAGCAATGCTTTGAGGTGGAGTTTAAGTTAGATGAGAGAGCTTGAACCAGATGACCTCAATTTACTCCGTAAAATAGGAGATAATGTCAACTGACAGAAAGGGAGGCAACACCTAAGACTGGGACTTGAAGAATATGGAAAAAGGTTAGGAACAGTTTCTAGGGAGAAGATGAAAGCAACTCAAGAGGGGAGGAGTAAAAGGAATTTTGAGTGGCCACGAAGGCTCACCTAATACGTCTAAGATAACATGGATTTGTATTGGACTCAAGCTCTCATATTTTTGTGATTTTTGTCCTAAAACACCTAGCTGTCCAAGAGTGGAAGTTAAAGATGTTGGGAAGTGGGGGGATAGGGGTGAGAAAACCCTAGAAAGAGTGTCATTTAAAAAGATCACATCGAAAAGGGAGGCAAGTGGCACTATAAGAGGGCTGAAGGGCTAGAATAAGGGAGGAACTACAGCTTATCACAAAGGGAAAAAGTTGGTTTTAATAAGTGCATGAGCAAGTGAGAAAGCTAGGATAAGGACACCATGGACACAAAAATGAGGATTGCTGACCAAACCTGATTCAAATGAACAAATTCTCTACGTCAATTCAACCAGTATTTATTAACTGCCTTCTAGGTACAAGGCACTGTACTGAATAAAAACTGGAATAAAAAGCAGAATACTATACAGGCCTTCCTTTCAAGTACTGTAAATGACAACATAATGGGGTAATAGTTTTTGTTAGCATTTTACAGTTTACAAATCATTTTCCTCACAACAACTCTGTGAGGTAGGTAATGCAAGTGGCTATTATTCCCATTTTATGGATTAGTAAAAAGTCACACATTTCTTAGGTACCAGTATTTAGGCCTTTCTGAATCTAGGCCTTCTGACTTCATATCTAGAACTTTTCCTACCATACTTACACATGTCCCTCACATGGGCAGCGCTGGTCTCCCCTGTTTTTAATCAGCACGTATCTATTAAGCTCTTCCTAATGTGCAAGGGCACTGTATTAGATGCCATGAAAGAATTGAAGATATATAAATCTAATCTCTCTGGCCTTCAGGGTCTTAAAATTTAGCTTGGGAAACAAGACAGATGCAAATTAAAATTAGTTGAAAATTAACTGCCAAAAGAATTGTGTGAACAATACAAGCTCTGAGTTCAGAGGAAGGAAAAATCACTGTGTGATCATGTGTTCCGAAAAGATTTTACTAAGGACTTTTAGAAGGGTTTGAAAAGATGGGTATGATTGAGGGGGATTCATTGACTGAACAGTAGAAACTGCTGCCTCACTTCTTTCCTATATTTTGGTGTTAAGGAACCAGCTACATTGTAAAAACTGACCAGATGGGGCAGCTAGGTGTCACAGTGAGTAGAACACTGGCCCTGGAGTCAGGAGGAACTGAGTTCAAATCTAGCCTCAAACACTTGACATACTTACTAGTTGTGTGACCCTGGGCAAGTCACTTAACCCCAATTGCCCTGCCCTCCCCTCCAAAAAAACCCAAACTAAACTAACCAGGCCAAGGTTTGTAGTTTTTTTATCCTAAATAACTCACACTGTGTTTTCCTTAGACAACCCTTCCACTTGATATTTCCATCCTACTTTGTTCTGCCAGAATCTAAATCTGAGAGTTTAGAACCAGGTCACAACATTTACAGCAGTAAAAGGCCTTGGAGATGAAATGGAAGACTAGGGCAGTGAACTGAACTTGCCTAAGGTTATCACAGGATTGAAACCCAGGTCTTCATACTCTTAACTCTAGTGCTCTTTTCCCCCTGTATCAACTTTGAGGGCCCAAAAGTTGGTTTAAAAAAAAACCACCTAAACATATGTTATCTTCCTCCTCCTCAACCAAATGTAGGCTTACTATTGGTGGATTAATCAATCACCTAGGTTTTTAGCACACGCTTCTTTTCCCTGAAACTGGTGGGTGTGGAGAAAATGCCTTAAAAACGAATGATAGATTTTTACTAGGCCTGATTTTCTCTAAATAAGTTAGCACCTTTTCCTCAAAGAAAGGCTTAAGAAAAGGCTTCTTTCCAGACATCTCAAATTAACATTTGACTAAACCCCAAGAACATTAAACAAAACAACTAGACTCTGTAAGGCTTCATTGTGTCCACAAGGGGTCAGACAAAGACAATCATTACTGATTTTTCCATGATTTTTATTTTTCCAGAGAGTAACTAACTGCTCACAAGGAAAATTCTTTTGCTCAGGAAACTCAGAAGACTATAGTTATCTAAAACCAAAACAATTAGGAAATACTTTCAAATGCCTGCTTAATACAAAGCCTATCAAATGTCAAAAGGGAGAGTTTTGAGTTCAAAGTCATTGTATAATCTTTTTATACCAAATTACAAGCAAGTGGTCTCTTTAAAGAACTGAGATAGTCAATCAATTCATATGGACAAAAATTCTTAGAACAATGAAAGTTAGACTTTTATTAATAATAAAATATAGCAAAATTTAGATTTTTTTAAAATTTTATGAAGCTTATTCTAAGTATGCTAGATTTTATTTTTAGACTACCACCTGATTTTTGTAAAGTATGCAACACAATACACTGGAAAACACAAGAGTTTTATTTAAACAAATGCAAAAAAAGTGGGGAAGGGGGGGTTCTTTCTACTCCATTGATAGGGATCAAAAGATTCAGAGAAGGAATTCAGAGATTGAACATATCAATTCGACAAATATTTATTAATGTCAACTATGTGTCAAGGACTATAATAGGCTCTAGGGATATGAAGACAAAAATAAAGAGTTCCTACCCTCAAGGAGCTTATATTCTCTACTAGGTATAAGTTTAGAGCTGGAAGGAACCTTGGAGGTGAACTAACCTAGCTCCCTGAAATGCAATTTCCTTTCCTGAAGCTGAGGCCCAGAGGTGAAATAACTTGTCCAATGCTGGATAACAATGGGAAGAACTGGGACTCGCACCCAGGGTACTGACTCCAAATCGTGTCTTCTTTCCAAAGCATCAGGCTGCCTTCTAATAACTCACTGAATAGAAATTACAGCACTTTAAGGTTTATACACCTCTAGAGATAGGAGAGTGCAATACTGTCATTCCCGTTTCACAGATGAGCACAAGTAAAGTAACTTGCACAAAGTCACAATGTCACATACAATCATCTACAGAATGAGAAATATAGAGAAATGTCCCTCCAAAAGAACTGAAGCTCCTTAAGGGCAGGGAGTATTTGCATTTTGCCTGTGTAGCCTCAGGAGATAGCACGTTTCCTGGCACATATTAGATGCTTAATACTTGATTTTTTGACTGTTGAGCTCACAAGCCCCAAGCACACAAGTCTAGAGCAGGGTTCTTCTCAACATACTCCACGCTAGGGCTGGCATGGTACTTACAGATGAGAAACAGCAAAGTAAAGTGACTGGTCCACAGTCATCCCAATGGTAGAGCCAGTAATCAAACCCAAATCAAATCAATGTTCTTTTACATAATGATACTTTCTTATGGAAATTCCAATTTAATTTTATTTCAATTTTATTTTTACAAAAACCAATGACTCTTTTTAAAAAAGTTTTCCTAAACGAAAAATTCTTCCACCAGTGGTAATCATTTGGTGTTGTTTCACTAGACATAGACTGCAGTTAATGGAGAATGCTAATGCATTTTGAAAAGTGCAGTGATTATTACTGTGTCATTTTATTCAATGCCATCAGATTAACCATCATAATACTCCTGTTGAAAAGTTCATAGTAAACTCTTTTAGTTGGTAAGAATATTACCACAAAAGTGCCTGAATCTATCCAGAAACTTTGCTAAGGTGACATTTTTAAAAGTCTCATGAGGTTTTAGAGATGCCAGAAGAGAGGATAACTCTCCCTTTACCAACTGGACAAAAATTAAAGACCAACCCTAAGGAAAAAGGGCAGGGATATAATCTTTGATTTAGCATCCAGAAAGTCAATCATAATTAGGAGACCCGAGTATCAAGAAATTTAAAACACTTTTAATATAGGTCAGGATTGGGTACTACATCATGCTACTAAGTTCTCTGGAATCTTGAGAACAATCATCACTTGTTTTTTAAGGTTTAGAAAGGTCATGATTTTAGGACGGAAATTTTTAACCAGAACTTCCTGAACAAAAGTAGAAGAATAAGGTGCTCTCTCCAACAAACTAGCATAAATTTTGGATTTTTTTTAAAAGTAGCATTATAACGGATTTGCTATTCACATGCACTTACCTCACCCAAAAAGGAGAACGAGGATCTTCAGGAGGGTTAGCTGGTATTAACGATGTCATCTATAACCACAGAATGGAGCAGGACAAAGATAATTGGCAGGCTAAGTTGTCAAACTAATGATTATTGTCTCATTACTATCACATTCCGATCAACTACGGGAACCAGCTAGAACACTATTAGTGGTAACTGGAGAGGTTTCCTTTGAGAGTCACTATGTCTGATATAAAGGTACTTTGTATAGTGTCTTTAGCAGCGATCAGTTCACCTACAAGTAACTATTCTTTTTTTAAACATATCAATAAGTCAGAAGACTTTCCATGGGTATAAGTTAGTCGAAAAATGTATGACAATAAAGAAAGCGAATCTTGTAGTGAGGATAAGGAATGACAACAGCTTGAGTGCTTCCTAGTTTCCCATAAAATGAAAAAAGACTTGGAGTCTGTATCTCAGGGTAAGAGAGGACAGGGAGAGGCAGAGAGAGGGGGAGGGATGGAGAGAGAGGGAGATGAGGGGACCCATATGTACAAAAATATTTATAGCACCTCTTTTTGTGATGGCAAAGAAAACTGAGGGGATAATCATCAACTAGGGAATGGCTGAATAAGTATATGAATGTGATGGAATACTGTTGTGCCGTAAAAAATGAAGGAGATGGCTTCAGAAAAACCCGGGAAGCCATATATAAACTGATACAAAGTGAAGCGAGCAGAACCAGAACAATTGATACAGCAACAGCAATACTGTAAAGACAACTTTCAAAGACCTGGGGACTCTGACCAATACAATGACCTCCTACAGTTCAAAAAGAAGGATGATGAAACATGCTATCCACCTCCAGAGAGAGAGAACTGATGGACTGAATGTAGATTGAAGAATATTTTTTGGACATTTTTGGACATAGCTAACATGAAAATTTGTTCTGCATGACTACACATTTTGTAATGAATTTTATATTTTTTTTTGCCTTCTCAATATGTGGAAGAGGCAGAGAATTTGGAATTTAAAATAATTTTTCAAAAAGACTTAAAGGCCACTCCACACAGTAGGTAGACCATCTATGGTAAATTTATGAGAACAGACAAGGTGAGAGGGATGGGCTATGATTTGTATTGGTAGAAGGAAAAGAAGCTGGGAAACAGAACCATGGTCATTTATCTCTATTCTACTAATGCACAGGAGGCAACTCTCACCCTGGCAAAAGGAACTTAGTGGAACAGGAACTACAGATCAGTCTTTAGGGGAGCTCTTTTCTGAAACAAAACGTGCAAAAGGTCATTTTAGCTACCTTTTGCTCTCAGTCATGGTCCTTTTCAAAGTGAACGGTGGCCCAGATGTGGGCTTATGCCACTAGGTCATCAGAAGCATTATCAGGAGGTCAGAAACTGTCATGATGAGCTAGAAAATTTGCTTTAGAAAAAGGTTTCCTCTTCCCCTCTCCTGTGGTTTCAGAGTGAATTAGGACTTCTACTAGGTGAGGAGGATAATGTCCTTGTGGGATAGCATGGAATCTATGAGAGGGATTTTTAAAGGGTAGAACTATAGGATTATAAGCCCAGAATGAGAAAGGACCAAGAAAACTATCTTTCTATGTTCAGGAATGAGGGTGGGATGTTAAGTTGAATGGATGCCATTAAAACACCTTAGGAAGGGGCAAGGAAGGCTTCTGCAAAGACTTTGTAAGATAGCAAGAAACATATGGGAGAAATCTTTGGGGAGTCAGATTAGTGCCTTTCATAATTCAGGAGCCTGAAATGTGTAAATAAATCTTGAGAAATAGGTTCCAGAAGGTACAAGAAATTTAGCAGACTTGATAAAGTAAATCTCTCTTAAGACAAATCTGGGTCTAGCACTGAGCTTTAAAAGAGTTGGGGAATGATTCAAAAATCAAAGTCTTTATTGAATGGGTTTGATCTAGGAAAAAGAGATCTAGGCGTATTGAACTAGTTTAACATTTAAGGCTTTCTAAACTTTTCTCTTTTTAAAAAAAAAAACCTGTATATTTCCCTCTAGTTAACTGAAGTGAAAAACTAAAGGAACATGGGCTAATTTTAGGAACAACAGGGTAGAAGAAGAGTTAAGAGATCTGTCTCTTTTTCTAGGCTAAAAGGAACCCAGGCCAGGAAGAGGGGTGATTGGAAAAACAACAATGAACAATCGTAGCACTGAAGGCTTTCATTTTAAACCTGCCAAGAATCCCTGAAGACTGTAGGAGATAATCTAAGCTAGACAAGAAAATTCTTGTTTCAGGAGCCAGTGTAGGATCTTGGGGGCTGTTTCAAGGGGTGAAGGTGGAGAAGAAACTGCATTACACTTCAAGTCTTCACTGACTAATCACTTGCCTAAGAATTTGGCTCTTGGCAGTGAAATCAGAATTTCCTTAGACCTCACTAGTGCCTGTCTTTTAGTTCTGGCTTCTCCCACAGTACTTATCAGGAAGTATGTGCTGATTAAATATCTAAGTAAGATCAAGAGATTAGATGCCTGGGGCTCTACCCATGGAGTGTTTCTATGACATAAATGATGACTTATTGATTAGGTCTATCTTCCTATCACATAATTCAAATCATGGTGAAATATGCTGTTAAAAAATTGTCTCTCCTGTCAATTTTTTTTGTTTTGTAATGTCACAAAAAAGACTGCAATTTTCAGTGTTCATGAATGTTGCCACATCAATCTATAATCTCTAAAAGTGAAAGATCTATAATTTTTACTGAAACATGTTCACTGAGGAAACTCTCTTTTATTGTAGGTCACATACCTTTCCCAAAGCCAGGGCAAAGTATTGTGGCAACAATATTATTTAATTCCTATTCTTCAGTTGGAATAACATCTGAAGACTATGCCTACCAAATACCTCATGGAAACCAGACAAAATTCTCGATGACAAGACTGTGGTGAGGCAATGTGCTTTACAGGGTTTTTAAAAACTATAGAATTCTCTATTGGAAAGGACATGGGCCGTTTTCATAACATATACACCTAAGCTACCCTAAAGCTGAACCAAAAAATAGATTGCCTTAGCTGAAGGTGACAACATAAAGTCAAAATCAAAGGAGCATGGTATGGTTGAAAGAGAAACATGGAGTTAGTAGTCCTAGTTTCTACACCCAGATCTGCCTGTAGGCATTCGACTTCTCCAAGTCCCATTTATTTATTTATTTTGCAGGTCAGAGTGGTCATTTTTATTTGGAGAACACTATTATAATTGATACAGGCAATTTATCTGAAAAGCCCCAAGGTCTCTGGGTAAGTTACAGTGGTATGAGAAAATGAAAACATCAAATTTCAATGCCCTTAGAACAATTAACATGTAGAAATGGGCTAGGAGTAATTCCTCAGTAGCTTGGGATTCTGTCTTTCAAAGGGTTAAGAAAAACAGAATTCTTCTAAGAACCCACAGATCCTTGTGCTCTCTCCTCTGAGATTAGGGCTTTCGTTCTCCACTAGAGAATTTTTTATTATTATTATTTAATATATTTAGTTTTCAGCATCGATTTTCACAGGAGTTTGAATTACAAATTTTCTCCCCATTTCTACCCTCCCCCC
>JAQQSZ010009491.1:0-12760 GCA_028646595.1 Phalanger gymnotis
ATGCCATCTTGGAGTGGGGGGGGGAGGGTAGAAATAGGGAGAAAATTTGTAATTCAAACTTTGTGAAAATCAATGCTGAAAACTAAATATATTAAATAAAATTTTTTAAAAAGTTTCTATTTACTTTAACTGGAATATCTATTAAAAACAGAGAAAAGAAATTCAAGACAATTCCTTAGGAAGCAAAAATTGAAAAAAAAATCCATAGAATGTAGCATTTAAATAAAGCCAGAAGGCATACTGATCAAAACTGGGAAGTGAGGGATTTGAAATATAACTCTTCTATTTTTAATTCTTACCAGCATACAAATTATTTCACCATATACTTTAAAAAATAATATAAGGAATAAATGAGCTTTCACTGCCAAAGAGATATTTAAGTTAATTATTTGGAACAATGGCTCTTAAAATATTTAGCTCCCTCCAAAACATAATTCTTTGCTATGAAGAATTAGTAGCACTCCATGGGAATGCATATGCATACAACTTCAAATGTAAGTTTCATACAAATTACAGCACACTTAGTAAAATTCCTGATGCTCTAGTAGGCCATGGCATAATCTTTGAGAATCACTGATCTAGAAAATTTAAGTTAAATCTCAAATATTTTAGGACTTTTTAAAATCTACTTTATGTGTCAAATTACCTCAAATTCATTGCTTTGAC
Source organism: Phalanger gymnotis (assembly GCA_028646595.1). Lineage (NCBI taxonomy): Eukaryota > Metazoa > Chordata > Mammalia > Diprotodontia > Phalangeridae > Phalanger > Phalanger gymnotis. The sequence goes on from JAQQSZ010009491.1 coordinate 667, forward strand.
ATTGAAAAATCTGAATGCAAAAGTTTCCAATGAATATTCACTCTATGAATGAAATAAAACACATTTCTTGGCAAAGTTATTTTACATTAAACATGATATAAAATAAGTGAGAAAAAGGTCAAGATATTAGAAAGTAATAAATTTTTATTAATAAGATTAATAAAGATTGTATTTCACAATCAAAATGAAAAAATGCCTTGAAAAAGTGTTCATATCATTCTTCTGCTTCATTGAATGAAGGTTAGAATTGGCCAATGACAGAGCACCAAATAAAAGAGTTCACTTACACATAAGTTACCTTCTTACATAAAGCATTCTATCACATAAAATGCTTGATGACCAATGATGGTGATCAATGAATGAATGAGTAAGCTTTACTGCAAAAGGTTGAGATGTGAGGAGTAAGTGTGAAATCAGAGGCAATGAGAGTAGACAGCTTTCTAGGAATTTAGCTATGAAAGAGGAGAAATATGGTACCTGAAAGGATGGTAGATAATAGTGATCAGGATAAGGATAGGGTGATTTATCTGGATGGAGTGAACCACAAAGGAAGACAGATGGTGGTTGAATAAAGGTGATAGATAGGAAGAGGACCTAGAAATGGCCTAGGGAGCAAGAAGCTTGACTACACCTCCTCCAGGCCCAGTACGTAGGAAGACATATGCAATGCTAGAGAGGGTGAACATAGATGTAGTATCTTCAGGGGAAAGCCAGTTTTCTGTGATTGCAAGGAAATGGGATAGCTGGATAGGATGAAATTCTGTCTGGGGCTGGCCAAATACAGAAGGTTGAGATGAAGTTTCATTTACTCACTCTATAATCAACAACCAAAGAGAAGCTACCCCAGAGCAATCCCAGGGTGAGTTCCAGAACTAAAAGGATTAATTCCTTCAGGGTGAGAAGGCAGAATCTGTAGAGGTCAGACTGTGTGTGAATAATAGCACAAATAACGTCATCTAAAACACGCATGATGAGAAAATGTGGTGGATCAATCATGTAGTCAAGAATGAGGGATAACGGATGGACAACTCATATTATATTTTGTCGTTTTTCAGTTATTTTAGTCATGTCAGACTCTTCGTGATCCCATTTGGGGTTTTTTTGGCAAAGATATTGGAGTGGTTTGACATTTCCTACTCCAGCTCATCTTATAGATGAAGAAACTGAGGCAAAGAGGGCTAAGTGACTTGTCCAGGGTCACAAAGCTAGTAAGTGTCTGAGGCCAGATTAAAATCCAGGAAGAGGAATTGCTGACTCTAGGTCTAGTGCTATATTCACTACCGCACCACCTAGTTGACCCTCATGTTATATTGGTATATACAAATTATTATAAGAACCAGAAAAAGGCCTCTAGAGCATTGGATAGATGTTATGGAAGATTTACGGAAAGATATGAACAAGAATTATACAGGAGGAGAAGGCATGAAGCGCATGTTCTAAGAGGAATACTGGAGGCAGTCACATTTCAGTACCTTTCTCCATCCTCTTGGGATCAGCATGGTTCCACTTAAAATAAAACCATTCATTTAGAGGCCAATACAGATGAATGATTAAGAGAGACTGACCACTTCTCCTAATTCTGACTTTAGGCCCTCAAATTCAGCATATGACCATTTTCTAACTTTAGAGTTACATTTGACTCTTCCTCTTTCTTTTACCCCACCCTCCACATCCAATTGGGTTCAAAATATTCCCAATTCTATATCCACAAAATTTTTTCTGATTCTCTTCCTTTCCATGTCCATTACAGTCACACTAATTCAAATCCTTATCTCTTTTCAGCTAGACTATCAGAATAGTCTCCTGGTCTTCTTGCCTCCCCTCTATTCTCTTTCCCAACCATCTTTCATCCTGCCTTGTGAATAATCTTCCTGAAGCACCACTCAGATCATGTCACTCCTTTACTCAAAAAGCTTCATTAAATCTCTATTGAATACTGAATAAAGTATCTACTCATGATTCTGCATTTTCAGTCTTATTTCATCTTCCTACCCTTCACATACTCTAGATATTTAAGTCATATGGTCTACTGTAATTCTCCTATTATTTACTCTCTGGCTGTGTGATTTTGCTCATGCTGAACTTTATGCTGGAACAGTCATCTCATTTTCAATCTGTTAAAGAATATCTGTTGAAGTCACTCTCTTCCTTACAGGTCCAATGCAGATGTAATTTCCTGCATTAAGCCTTTGCTGACACCTTTTCTCCTGAGACCTTCTGTTGCCCAGTCATTGTTTGGCTTCTGATTGACTCAGAGCAAATGTAAATAGGAATTGTTTCTGTTTTGGCCAGAAACCATGAGGGTCTTCCCCTCCGAATTTGATTTGGTTTTTTTTGGACAAGGTTAAAGAGGCCATTCTTTGACTCTTTTTTTTAACCTAGCCTTAATCATTGAATGGGCATTGCCTCAGTCAAACTGAGACCTGCTAAAGACCTTAGCTTTAAATGACCCTTAGCTTTAAAAGCCCAAGGTCTTCCACTGCATCTGGGGCCCTCTCCAGTCGTTCTGATATGTTTCTGGCCACTGGACCCAGATGGCTCTGAAGGAGAAAGTGAGTCTGGTGACTTCGCACAGCCCTCCCTCTCACTTTAATCCGATTCACTTGCATGTCATAGCTTCACTTCCCTGATGTCATGATCCTTTTCAAACAACAACCCTCCAGAGAAAATTCTCTCTCCCTATGCAAATTCCCATAACATACTGTCTGAATCACTCCTCTCTACCTCACTACCACAATTTTCCTCGTTCCATAGTTATTTGCATGTTTTCTCCCCCGCTATTATAGTTAAACTCCTTAACCACAAAACGTGTCATGTTTAACTTAGTACTTCCAGTCAGTCTCAGCATAATGACTTCATTCCAACAAAACAATAACATTTATTATGTGTCTACTATGTGGAAGGCACCATGCTATGTGTGGGTAATATACAGAAAATTGTAGGCACTTAATTGATTATATTCTGAATTGAATTGATGTTGATGTACTGCCAACAATTGAAAATAACCTTGATAAAAGCAAATTGATTACACATGTCACTCACTCTCCCCCAAACAGCAACAGACACCTGTTAACACAACACAGCACTGTTATTCTTTAGGTTAGAGTCAATCATCTTTGATTATTTTTGAGCTGCCTTTCTTCTTTCTTTCTGATGGGGATGAGATCTGAACCCCCAAAAGGAAAAGACCATGTCTTTGGGATCTACACCCCAAAGAGGAAAAGCCCCAGATTTCCCCACGTGGCTCAAGTCCCTGGCATTCACCTAGGGTAATTGGCCCTTCCCAGGTCATTAACTGCCCTTTCATAGTCTGTACCTGGCCCTACCTTAATTTCATCTAGACCCCTTCTCTGTTCCCACAGTCTTTGATATAAAAGATCTATCTTGCCTCCACGAGAGTGCCTACATTCAATCTATCCTGCTCGTCAATACAAGCATCACAAATGCTCAGATTCCTTAAGAGTCTGGCCAATGTTCAGATTCCTTAAGAGTTTGGCCAATATGGTGGATTTTTAGAATTATGCCCACCCTCTGTAAGTGTTTTAATAAATCTTGTCTTTGGCTAAAAGGAGGCTTAGGTCAATTTCATTCTGGCAGGACCCAGGTGTTGCTATTTCGGGCTCCTAGCACCCCTAAGCCTCAACATAGTGTGGGAACAGAGAAAGAGTCTAGATGGAATTAAGGGAGAGGTAGTCTGCAATGGGGCGAGGTGCAGACAATGAAAGGCAGTTAATGAACTGGGAAGGGCCAATTACTCCAGGTGAATGCCAGAGACCTGAGCCAGGGATCTGGGAAGGTCCAGGGGCTTTTCCTTCTTGAGGTCCAAATCCCAAAGAGATGGTCTTTTCCTTTTGGGGGTTCAGATACCACCCCCATAATTTCCTTTCCCCTCCACATCCTCCAATATACAACCACTCACCATGTTTTGCCAATATTACACCTTTAATATTTCTTAGATTTATAGGATCTTAATGGAAAAGAACCCAAACATATACTGCATATCTAGAACTTCATTCTACCTTTAAAATTATCTATATGATATTTCAGATTTTGAATTAACAAGGTAAATATCCAACTCAAACGCATGCATGTGTATTTTCCTGAAAAACTTATGTTAAAGTATGGACATTCAAGAATATATATTTTCCAATAGTAAAAAAGTGAATTCATACAACACAGGAAGGGTCTAATATTCCAAGTTTAAAAAGTGGAACAACAAATACCATTTCTCTGTTCTCTCTGGATACATACATTTAATGTGTTGGCCAGACTTTGGTTTAATTATTTTACCAGTAAGCTGCTTTGCTTATTTTAATATTTTAAAAGGAAGAAAAAGATAAGTCATGTGTGAAAATAATTCAATTTTTTCATTCTCCTTTCAAGAATAATACTTAGACCAAATAAGTACAAAAATATAAGAACGCAAAAGCTTCCAAGCTCAGAAATCTGTAATTTTATTACATCCTAATATTTGGAACAAGTAATAAAGCCTTGTATTTTGGCTAAAATTTACATGACTTGTACAAGGTTAACAGATTTCTACAGAAGGAAATTTAAAATTAAAAAAATACAAAAGGTCCAAGGTAAAATGAAAAACTTATATTCCTACCAACAAAAGAAATATCCACCCGGATGATCCTTACTATAGACATAATAGACAGAGACATAGATACGGTAGACAGAGAGCCACCACTGGAGTCAGGAGAACCTGAATTCAAATCTGGCCTCAGACACTTCCTAGCTGTGTGACGCTAGGCAAGTCACTTAACCTTGATTGCCTCAGTTTCCTTATCTGTAAAATAAGCTGCAGAACAAAATGTCCAACTACTCCAGTATCTTTGCCAAGAAAGTCCCAAATGGGGTCATGAAGAGTTGGACAAGAATGAAACTATTAAACAACAACAAAGCACCTACTAGTTACTGGGCTAAGTACCTCATAAATATAATCTCATTTGATCTTCACAACTCTGGGAGTTAAATGCTATTATTATCCTCATTTCAGAATTGAAGAAACTGAGGCGGACAGAGATAAAATGACTTGCCCAGAGTCATAACCATTAAGCATCTGAGGCCAAATTTGAACTCCAGTCTTCCTGACTCCAGGGCCAGTTGTCCATTTGGTGTACTATGTACACATCTGCCAATTCTCAGAGAAGTGAGAAGATAAACTATTTACTGAGTATCACAGAGCTGGAAGGGGGAATCAGGTCTTCCAGTCCCAGTCCAATGCTCTTTTGCATCAACAATTTAATTCTGAAATGAAGCCAGTCTACTGAGTTTGAGGAGATTCCTGTTGCTATATAACACCTCTGGCCACACATAAAAAATAAATCTATACCATCAGGATAGCCAAGAGGCTATATGGGGGACTAACATGGGACAATTTTAATGGGAGTAAAAAAAAAGCAACTGGTATAGTGAAAAGAACACTGGCCTGTGATTCAGAAGACCTGGGTTTTAGTTCTGGTTCTGCAAGATGTGTAGCCTAGGACACGTACAGACGTACGGACACACACACACACACACACACACACACACCCCTTGGGCCTCAATTGCCTCATTTGCAGAAAAAAACTAGGGAGCTGGACTTGTGAACATCTAGAGGCCATTCCAACTTTAAAAAGGAATATATGCAAAGTAGAAACACATTAAAGACATTAAAACGTGACTTCAAATTAAGTGGCACTGCTATGTAAACCAGAATGACAAATAACCTGGCAAACTACTGCGGTGGCTGTTGGCAAGTAAAAGCCTCTTCAGACTGTGTGATGAAGACACAAAGACTCAATGTTATGTTCTGAAAAAGCAGGCACAAATACAGTGATAATAAGCAGTATTTATAGTGTCTCGAATCTGTTCTGTTCTGCTGCAATGGAACACTAGGAGCCTGAGTACACCACCACAAGGCTGCTTTCCTTACGCATCAGGACAAAGGTACACGGGGAATACGGCTACAGGTGGCCTACGTGGACCAAGAAGCTCCCTGACATCGGAGCAGCCCAGGAGAAGCAAACAGGCCAGCCCCTACACGTCTTCAGAGCAGCCCCTCTCTGGCAACTAGCCACCTACATGAGGATATACAGCTGCCAAGATTATCTACCAAGGCAGAGGGAAGTTCCTTATCTGATACATAGGACCCTCGCAAGAAGCCTTTTTTTTCCTACCCTCTAGTCTACATCCAGCCATTTTTTTCCTAATTCATTCTCAGTTTAAAGATCATCCTCCTAGAACGAGTAGGTCTTTAAAGCCCAGTTGGTTGATTTTTCCAGGCTAAAGGACAATAACAGGATTAACCACAAGACATTTTACCAGGAGCAGTATAGGGGCTTTCTCAGCTTCCAATTACTGAGGACTCAGTTAAGCCATATTTAACTCACTTCAAGTCTATTACATGTGTTAACAGAAAAGTAAGGTAGTTTCTTATTATTTTATTCTGCCACATCTATAACATATACACGTACATGCGAATTTATATACATACACCATAAATTTGTGTTATCTAATCTCAAATGGCCCCTCACTGCATCAAGGAAGTCTTTCTACCCATTCCTAATTAATTCTCAATACCATACCACTTGTTCCAAACTTTCTCTGCTTTTAAACCTCCTACACCACCAGGTACACTCTCAGGTGAGGATTGTGTTTACCAAGAAATTCAAAGACATTGACCTTGAAATCCCTCTTCTTCCCTTTTCTTCATCTTCCACCCCCCAGACATCTTCTACTACTATATTATCCTTTATTCCAGCCTCTGATAAAGAAGTACCTCTTCTCCTCATCAAAGCCAACCCCTTTAATGCCCTCTGGATCTTATCACCTCCCACATTCTCCAGAAGATTGTCCTCATTATAATCCCATCCTTTCCATATCTACTGATTTCTTCCCTGCTCTCTACTATCATAACCATCCTTAAAAATCTCTCACAAGCTCCTAACATCCACATTACCTACTCATGTTATATCTCTCTGCCCCTTCTCAGATAAATTCATTTTAAAAGTCCTCTACACTCAGTCCCTTCACTTCCTCTCCCTTCATTTGGCAATCTTGCCTCCAACCTCATCATTCCACTGAAACTTTATTTCTCAAAGTTATCAATGATCTCTTAACTGGGAAATTTAATGGCCTTTTTTCAGTCTTTATCCTTCTTGACCTCTGCAACATTTGACACTGTTGATCACCGCTTCCTCCTGAATACTTTCTTCATGATACTACTCACTCTCTCTTGGTACTCCCCATCTCTCTGATTGTTCTTTCTCATTCTCCTTTGCAGGATCTTAATCCATAGCATGTCCCCTAACTGTGAGTATACCCAAAGGGTCTCTCCTTGACTTTCCTTTCTTCTCTCTCTATACTCTCCCTTAGTGACCTGGGTAGCTTCCATATGTTAGCATCTCTACAGAGATGACTCCCCTATCTACATATCTGGCTCTACTATCTACCAAAAGTCAATCCTGCCTAACTCATTGGCTTTCAAACAATTCAAACTGGATATCACATAGGTATCTCAAATTCAACAACAGCTGTTTCCTCCCCAAATCTTCTGACCTTCCCTCTTTCCTTAAAGGATACCATCATCCTTCTAGTGCCTTCACCCAGGACATTACAAACCTTAAACTACATATTTTAATATATTCAGCTTAGCAGAGGATTGTTCTTTTCTCCACCAAATGCTCAATTCTTTGCCCAACTAAATATCCAGATTTAAACCTTGTCTTTTCTTCCTTCCAAACTGCACACACTTGCTGGCACTCCCATATTCAATATACCAGCGTACCTTTCATCCTTTTTATAGTTCAGACATTCTTCTGAAACCACAATTCTTGAGCCTCAGATGAATTCAACAGATTTTAGGAAAGATTTCATATTACAAGATTCCTCTAAGGTTTTAGGTTTGGGTTTTTGCTTTTGGGGGGTTTCTTTTAGGAAAAAGATTCTCTAAAATTCTACATTTTTATTAGAATTCTTCATAATTTCACTCTGGCTTCCAGACGCCATTCTTTCTAAACTCATTCAGTTCTCTAAAAATGGAAGTTATTTGTTAAAACAAAAGATTTGGATTTACTGAATATCAAATCCCCTTTTAAAAAATAGGTGACTAAGAATGCCCTCATAAGATTCACTTGATTCATTTTAGCTCCTGTTGACTTACAGGTAGCATAAGTTTCTTTTTTTTACACAAACTAAATTACTGTAACCATATCTAATGCCATAAATATAATTCTTAAAAAGTGCCTTATTAGCAAAGGCAAGGCTTTATTACATAATCCAGCATTTCTTTTTCTTTAATTCAACAAACATTTACAAAACATCTGATGTAGTCAGAGAAATGTGCCTTTTTCTAATTCAAGTTTTTTTTAAATCTCCGAAGAGAGAAAATATAATTTTATAAACCTAATTCAAACCATGTTTGGTTTTTTTGTTTTTGTTTTTGCTTTTAGATTAGTTTCTAAGAATGCCAGCTTAAGGCAATAGCCTTGCACATAGGCTAAGCCTTAATAGAATGCCCAATTTCTAATTTTGAGGCAGAAGATACAAACCTTCTTGCCTCCCAAAGATGTGCTTTTTTGACTGAATTTTAAAGAACATCAGGTGGTCAATGCACTAATTGAATGAAGCATTAATTTCTTGTTGCTATTCAGTCATGTCCAATTCTTCAGGACCCCATTTGGCGTTTTTATAGCAAAGATACTAAAGTAGTTTGCTATTTCCTTCTGCAGATCATTTTACAATGAGAAAACTGAGGCAAACATTTAAGTGACTTGCCCAAGGTCACACAGCTAGTAAGTGTCTGAGGCCATACTTGAACTCAGTAAGATCAGTGTCCCTAACTCCAGGCTTGGTTCTCTATCCACTGTACCACCTAGCTCTAACTTTTAAACATGACTGACTAAAGTCGATGAAGCTTAAGAGAAACTACTGAAAAATTCTGACTGCTGAAAAGCAAAAACAGTATTTGCTCTTACCTCAATGTCCTTAAATCCCACAGTTTTATTGCATCACCAATAGCTGTGGTTAGGAAAAGATTGTAATTCTCAAATGGTTGTGCAGCAAATGCTGATCCCTATAATGTGGAAAACAAAATGAAGACAAGAACATTTTGTAAAAGCTGAATTACCCAGTATTATCTTAAACTACAATGATCAAAAGAATATTATATGGTAAGTTTCAAAACTGAGAAAGAAGCTACTTTTCATTATTTAGTTTCCATTTTCTGTATTTGGCTGTTGGAACATGTTCAGAGTTAGGAGAAGCCTTCGAGAAGTGGTGGCCAACATTGTTCAAATTCTAAGGATAAAGAATGTTAAAAGGTTATTGGATATGGCAACTAAGACGTCATTACTGACCTTTAAGGGAATAGTTTGGTACAGTGTCAGGGTACTGGTAATCTGATTGCAAGAAGTTGAGAGATGGGGTGGAGGTAAAGGAAACACTTTTAGACTACTCTTCCTTGGAATCTGGCAACAAAGGGAAGCAAAAACAATGCTTAAATCTAAAAGAGGCATAGCATCAAAGGAAGGTTCTTTTAGGTTCAAATGAGCTTTTTGTTTTTATTTTTCCTTTAGGAGAGATGAGACCTAAATATATTTGAGACAGTAAGAAATCACTGGAAAAAGAAAGATTGAAGATGAAAAAAGAAATGGAACAAGTGCATGGTGCAAAAACATAGCTTCTATCTGTGACAATTTTTGCCTCCATCTTTCTTCTTTTATTTCTTTACTCCAAAAGAGAAACACCTAATTGTCTATCCCAATCTTTGATGTACAAAGTATTATACAGATAAGCCTCTGTTCTAGTGACAGATAATGGGATTTGGATGTGACTTTCTCTAGGCCTTTCTTCTCTCCTTTCCCTTATTTATTTCGAGCTAGGAGTTGCTATACTACATACTGGTGAGATGTCTTTTCAGGCAACAGAAAGGGATGAAATTAAGAGAACAAGAAGAGAGGGTTGCCCTTACGAAGAAAGACTTCTTTACTTGAGTCAAAAACTAGGGAAGAAAGGGCAGACGAAAACAGAGAGGAGTCTAGAGATGTGGAGCTAAGAAATGTAAATAACGACCTTAGAAGAAAGTATGATATTGTAGAAACAGTGATGGATTTGGAATCAGAAGATTTTGTTCAAAGCCTGACTCTGCTACTAACTGTGTAACCTTAGACGAGGCACTTAAACCCTCTCGGTCCCAGTTTATCTGAAGAATGAGAAGAGGGGACTAGAGGACCTCTAAGGTCTCTTCTCTTAATTTATTATTTGAAGGCCTCTCCCCTACAATCATAGCCCAAGACTTTATCATCACATGGAAGTGACCCTTGGGTCTCAAAGGTTGCACCAATGCAGTGCACATTCTGGTAAGTGCTACTTCCCTAAAAAGTTTCATTCATGATCCCAGAAACAGCTATGTCTTCTTTCTGAAGATAAACCTATTGAAAAGCTAATCACTAGTAAGCTGATGACCTGGTGATATAGCCATGGCAACACACAATGCATAAATGGGTTGCTATTTTTGTTATTGGAGGAAATATTCACATTGATGAGACAATGGATTCATTTGACTATTGAGTATCTGAATACTACTTGTAGTAACAATATTATCTTATTTCTTTCTCCATTTTTACCATTTTTACTCCATTCATCCATTTTTTACTGGATAAAATGGATCCAGCAATTTTTCCCTTAGTATCGTGTGACAGTACTGCTCTGCTTTCCACATATAACCTAAGGCTGAATATTATTTATCTTATTAATATAAAATACTTTCTATTTTTTCAATCTGCAACATTGTTTTCTTTGTGTAATTATAAACATCAAGTGGAATAATTTTCTCAAGTACTCAAATTGTTATTTCAGATATTTCCTCAACTAAATACAAAAGATCTATATATTGGGTTCATGGAAAAACTTCCAACTGGTTATATGTTATGAAAAGATTATCATCTTTTGACATAGCATTTAATGTTAGAAACAATTACTTCAAATTGTAAATTATATGTAATTTAGAATATTTGTATTTGTAGGAAAAATATTAGAATTATATTCATTATTTACTTTCCAAAACAAAAACTGATATATACAGTAGGTCAATTTTGCTTTGCTGCTCCAAGATACTATTCATGTGTTTATGATTAAAAAGTCTATGGCTGGGGGGTGGAGTCAAGATGGCAGCTGGAAAGCCAGGACCAGCATGAGCTACCCACCGAGTCCCTCCAAAAACCTGTAAAAAATGGCTCTGAACCACTTCTGGAACTGCAGAACCCAAAAAATAGCAGAGGCCAGCAGGGTTCCAGCCCAGGACGGCCTGGATGGTCTCGGGGTAAGGTCTATCCCCGCACGGAGCCGGCAGTGGAGTAGAGCAGAGCCCAGCGTGGGCAGCGTGGACCAACCAGACCAGGAGCTGGGCGAAGCATGCCCTAGAGCCATGAATCAGTGAGCTGCAGCAGTTACCAGACTTCTCAACTCACAAACACCAACGACAACAGAGAAAGTTAGTGGGAAAAGCTGCTGGGGACAGGGAGTTTGCGGTTCGGCCACCACCCCAGGGGCAGCGGAGGTGGGGCAGCTACAGAACTACAGCTGCAGTTGCTTCCAGCCCCAGGCCCACCTGGTGGGAGGAATTAAGTGGTGAATCAGAGCAGGAGTGTAGAGCCTGCTGAAGATCTATGTACAGTCCTGGTTGGGGGTTCTTGGGGAAGGAAGAGTGCTGGTGTGGTAGAACTGACCCATCCCCCAAAGCATGGAACATAGAACTCTTTACTCTACAAGCAGTCATATCCCACTGAAAAACTCAAGGGTCAAGTAAATTGGCTGGGAACATGGCCAGGCAGCAAAAATGCACCCAGATTCAGTCTCAGACTCTGGAATCTTTCTTTGGTGACAAAGAAGACCAAAACATACAGCCAGAAGAAATCAACAAAGTCAAAGAGCCTACAACAAAAGCCTCCAAGAAAAACATGAACTGGTCTCAGGCCATGGAAGAGCTCAAAAAGGATTTGGAAAAGCAAGTTAGAAAAGTAGAGGAAAAATTGGGAAGAGAAACGAGAAGGATGAGAGAAAACCATGAAAAACAAGTCAATGACTTGCTAAAGGAGACCCCCAAAAA
>JAQQSZ010009492.1:0-12760 GCA_028646595.1 Phalanger gymnotis
AAGAAACTGCAAGGGATTTACTAAAGTTGAGCTGTTTTGTTTACATTCCTACAGGGAAAGATGATATGTATTATTCATGAGACCTCAATATTTGGGTAGCTGAAGGGAATATGCATGTGTGTATACATATGTGTATATGTATATATATATAGGCACACACATACACTTATATATTGTTGATATATCTTTGATGTCAAACTCTTATCAAAGAAATCTGATATGAAGTTTTTTTCTCATTTGACCACTTCCCTTCTTACCCTAAATGCATTAATTTTGCCTATGCAGAAGTCTTTCAGTTTCAGTAATCAAGTAATAAAGGTTATCTATTTTATCTTTTGTAATTGCCTCTGTCTCTTATTTCACGAATAGTACAGCTATCCATAACTATGAGAGGTTTATGAACAGTTTCTCTTCTAAATTTTAAAAAGTATAATCTTTAATATTAAGATCACATATGCATTTAAAATGTATTGTGGAATGAGGTATAAGGTGTTTGTCTAATTTCTACCAAACTGCTTTCCAATTTTCTTAGTAGTTTTTATCACATGTGGATCTTTTTCCTCCGAAATTTATGTTTTCTACTTCATAAAATACTTGATTATTGAATTCTGTTGTTTCTGATTTTCCCTCATCTAGTCTGTTCCATTGATCCATCTCTCTATTTTTTAACTAATATCAAATGGTTTTGATTACTGCTGCATTACAATATAGTTTGAGGTCTGAAAGTGCCATTTCTCCTCCTTCCCTAATTCTTTTCATCATTTCTCTTGACATTCCAGATCTTTTAGTTTTCCAAATGAATTTTGTTATTACTTTATCAAGTTCTGTAAAGTATCCCCTGGACAATTTGATTGGTGTACTATTAAAAGTATAAATTAATTTTGGTGGCATTGCCATATTTTATTAAATTGGTATGGCCAAGCTGTGAGCACTGAATAGTCTGCTCACTATTTAGGTTGTATTTTTTTCATTATTTCTTTAAGGAAAATTTTGTAACTAAATCTATACAAGTTTTTATGTGCTTTGGTAGGTAAATCACTAAATAGTTTTATGCATTTTGTAGTTATTTGGAATGAAAATTTCTTATTATTGTTTATTCTATTTTGTTATTGTTATATAAAAATGCTATTGAATTTTGAGGATTTATTTTGTAGGCTGCAACTTTGCTGCAACTATTGTCTCAGTTAGTATCTTTGCTAATCCCCCAGCATTTTGCAAGTAAACCATCATATGATCATCAGACATGGATAGTTTCATCTCATTATCTATCTTTAAATATTTAATTTCTTTCTGTTGTCCTATTGCTGTTGCCAAAGTTTCCAAAACTATATCAAATAACAGTGGAAGCAATACTTGCTTTACTCCTGTATTTATTGGAAAAGGCTCTATCCCCATTGCTTATGATGCTTGTTTTTGGTTTTATGTATATGGTTTATGTATTTTTTAAAAGGTCCCTCTGTGTCTATACTTTGTAGGGTTTTTAGCATAAACGTGTTGTATACTGTCAAAGACTTTTCGTGCATCTATTGAGATGAACATGTTTTGGATGCTTTATAATTCCCTGGTTTAGGTATTAGGATTCTCTCTCTCTCTCTCTCTCTCTCTCTCTCTCTCTCTCTCTCTCTCCCCCTCCTCCACCACAGTCTTGATTATGTAGCCCATCACTGAAGTACATGATTGCTTTGTTACATTTTTCCCCCATTTGTCTCAAAATCTCCTTCCTGGGTTCATGTTCTCCCACTCTTTAGGTGCTAGTTGCTCCCAGGAGTTCCAATTGACTGATGTATTTATTCATTCCTCCTGCATTTCTGTTTGGGGTGTTTGAGAAGCAAATAATCTCATCAGGTTTAGTTTTATTTCTTAAAAAAGTTTCAAATACCTACTTGTTATTGAACATCCATCTTTTTTTAAATTTATGATTACACTCAAATTTGTGGAGTACGTCACCATGGACTGTATCCTGAACTCCATTACTCTTTGGAATACATTATTCTATTTCCTCCTGTTTTCTGATGAGAGCAGAATAGTCTCGCATTATTTGAATTTCCTTTCCTTTGTATTTGAAGGTCTTTCCCTTGATTACTTGCAGAACTTGCACCTGAATTGAAATGTTCCCTGTGTTAAATTATAAAATTAAATAGTTAAATGTCCTATATGCCTTGGAGTTCACAACTTTGGTTTGTTTTGTGCTTTTTCCCTGAAGGTGATCTGTGAATTCTTTCAATTAGTATTTCATTTTTTATGTTCAGGAGTCTCGATAAATTTTTTCTTCTAAAAGTTTTTTTGTCCTGTCCTGTTCTTCTGAGAGACCTATGATTCTTAGGTTTTTTTTTTCTTCACATCCTGTCTTGGAGATCAGTCTGTTTTGCTTGTATAGTGAGCAGTTTTCTTTTAATGTTATTAATTTTTGCGTCTCTTCTAGCTTCTCCTTAGCTTCTGTATATTTGCTTCCCCAATCCGTTGTTCTCTATTTTGCTTCTTTGATAAGGCTTACAACTGCTGATTCCAGTTTTTCTATTCTGCTCCCCCCCACCCTTTTTTTTTCTGTGCAGGCCATAAATTCTGCTCTCATAATTCTCATTTCTCTTTTGAACCACTTAGGAACAGTGTCTTGTGGTTCCATGTTCTCCTCAAGTTCCGAAGGGTCCTCTGCCTTATTGTCAAGTTTTGGATTAAATTCCCCCATATTTGCTTCTGTTGCTATTGTTTTCCTTGTTGATCTATCTGCTTATATTTAAAATCTTTGAGTTTTCCTCCTAAGATCTTTGGTAATTTCACTCTTTTTTTTCTTCCTTATTTTCCCCTACTAACTTCCTGACTCTCTCTCCTCAGATGGTGGTTTCTACAAGGGCCAGATCTTAAAGCATCTCAGCCTCCTCCCTAGCCGGTCAATTCATGGTTCACCAAACTAAACCTCTGCCCCAACTGGCTTTTACATGGTCAGAAATGGCCCTACTAGATGCTGTGCTCTTTTTCTTCAGACTTAGGGGAATGCTGTGCAGCCCCATACCCTCAGACATATACAGAGACATTGTCCTTTCCTGGTGTCCTGTTCTGGACCCTCTATTCCTTAGTGCTCTGGCCCAGCCTGACAAGAACTTTTCATCACTGGCGTTAATGGTTTGTGTTGAGTCCAATCATAGATATGTGTTACCTGTGTGACCTTGGACAATGCATTTAATTTCTATTTGCCTGTTTCCTCAACTGGAATATGGGTATAATAGCATCCACCTCCCAGGGCTGTTGTGAGGATCAAATGAGGTAGTATTTGCAAAGCACTTAGCACAGTGTCTGGCATATAGTAGGTGCTACATAAATGCTAGCTATATATTATTATGAATAATGATAGTGATGATAACAAAATCAGAAAAAAAAGTTTCCATGACCATACTTCTACTTTTTTCCCCCACCTAACTCCTTCATTCCAATTGGTCTAAAGTAAAAGTTGTTTTGCCTAGGATAACAAAGGCTTTGTCTAGAAATGAAATTTTCTTCTCTTTGAATGGATTTCACTAATTCTGTAATTGCTTTCTATTTCCCTAGTTATCTAGGCTAGAAATCTTGGCATTATCTTTGATTCTTTGCTCTCTGTCATCTCCTAATTTTAGCCAACAAATAAGGCCTTTAATTCTTCTGAGTATCTAATTTGCCCATTACTCTCCAGTCTGACTGGTATAACTCTAGTTCAGACTCTTCTACACCTATATTATTCTTTTATCTGGAACCCTGCCTCTAGGCACTCCTCACTCCCATTCTTCCTGCACACTACTGCCATGTTAATCTTCCTAAGAACCTGCCTACACCATGTCATTCCTCCTCCAGACACCTACAGTATCATGTTATCAACAAGTCCAAATTTGTTGGACTTGTTTTCAAGAACCTCTATAATTTCACCTTCCCCTATCCAACCAAGTTTATTTCCTATTCTTCTTTGAACAAGATTGGGCAATTTCTTTTATTTCCTGCAACACAGATTATAATAATCCTTTCAAAATCTTTCTTTTTGTTCATGCAACCCCTGCCCATCTCAGATCTGGTTGTTTTCCAATTACCTAAGCCCTATTCATGCTTCATCGTATTAACCTCCAATCCCACATTTTCCATGAGCCCTTCTCCTATCACTCCTGCCCATGTTTTCTTCTTTTTCTACATTTGTTTAGATCTATAACTTGGACCCCAAAATTACCTCAGTAAGCTATTCTACCTTTTTCTTCAACTGGCCAAACAAAATGAGACAGAAACTCAGTCTACGTCAACTGCCAGACCCAACAGTAACCTTCCAAGCTTATAGTCATTATCGCATAATTTGGCATTTATTCTCTATGCATTGTGTATTTGTTGGTTTAGTACTTCCTGCTACAGTATAAGCTTCTAAGAAAGTAGGAACTGTCTTTTATATGTGGCTGGGTACTGGAACCTACTTAGGCTGGCTCACAGGAACTAGTGGTTAAATTTTCAGTGTGAGTATTTACATGCCAGAAACTGGCAAATGGTATAAATCCGGGCTAGATTTATCATTTTGATGATTGTCTAGACTTAAGCAAGTGATGGAAAAATTCTAATACTGCAGATTAAACTTTAAAGTGTAACATTTATACTTGCAGCTTGATGGTTCAGTAGATAGAGTGCCAGGCCTCCCAGTAAGACTCATCTTCCTGAGTTCAAATCTGGCCTTTGACACAGCTGTGTAACTCTGGACCAATAACTTAACCCTGTTTGCCTCAGTTTCCTCGTCTCTGAAGTGATCTGGAGAAGGAAATGGCAAACCACTCCGCTATCTTTGCCAAGAAAATCTCAAATAGGCTCATGAGGAATCAGACATGACTGAAACGACTCAACTTTTTTGGGAGAGTCAGTCATTAAACATTTACCAGAACAACCTTGATTCTAAAATCTTGAATAGCATGGAGAACAAAGATTTACTGGAAGACTTCTGGTTCTAATAAAAAGTTCAGTGAAGTGAAAATTTTCTACTTAACCCAGTATACATTTAGCCATTTAGTAGGTAAGTACTCAGTAAATCCCTATTGATTCACTGTCAGTTTTGCTGCATGTTAAGAGCTCTGAGGAAGGATATTGAACCTATTGGTTCAAATGAAAATTCTTAATCATCTGTGGAGTTCATTCCTTTATGCCCTCTTTATCCTTCAGCATTAATGATAACTGATAATTTGCTGTTTAGTATCTAACCGTGTAACTTATTCTTTTATTTCCTAATCTTATTTTATGGATAACATTTGTTTTTTCACCACCCTCATTTCTGAATATATTCTCTCTACCTTATCTACCTAGCAAATTACCTGTTGTAACAAAGATTTAAAAAGAAAGAGAAGAATTTTAAGCTATATAACAAGCAAAATGAAAGATTATACATTTCCTCTGATTCTTACAACCTCTCAAACCTCTCCAAAAAAAAGAATGTTCTGCTAGAGGTAAACTAATTACAGCTATCTTCTCAAACTAAAGATACCCAGAAACAGAAAAAAAACTGATGAATTAACAGCATAGAAAGCTAATCTCATCCTTAACACTTTCACTTAGGACCCCCTCCTCCCTGCCCATATACTCTGTCTGGGTTACACAATGGGACACACGAATTTGTGCTCTGAGATCTATTTAGCAATTTCCTTGCTGCTGCTGTCGTTTCTTCCAGCATATACCCTTCCTTCTGCCCTGGCGCTCACTCACTAGTCTATGGAAACAAGCATGATAACTCAACTATGCACCCTCAACACACCCTGTGAGGAAGAGGTAGAAGATTAGACAAACATAAGCTTGCTGTGCCTGGTCCAGCACTGCACTGTAGGAGTGCTCAGCCAGAGAACTAAAGAAGAGAGGTAATTGTGGCAGGGGACCAGTGTGTGAGTGGGGCTCTACCAGGCCTGAAAGAAAGTGGATTGACATCCAGCTGAGTCCAGTTTTGTTCCCCTCAGATGTCATTTTGGCAGAGACTTAGGTCAGTGAAAAGTGAATTAATTCCCCATTGTGGGAGAAGGTTAAGATAACTTTGAAGTCCAGCCTCAAAAGAGTACCAAATAAGAGAGAAAAAAAAACCCCTGACAATCTGCTATTTTCAAGAAACATACCTAAAAACCAAAAACACATACAGAATACAAATGATGGGCTAGAACAAGATTTACTATGCATCAGATGAATCCAAAATGCAAGAGTTGCTATCATGCTATAAAGAAGAAATAAAAATTTGCAACATTAAAAGACATAACCTAGAAACTACATCAAAGGGACCATAAACAATAAACCAATATTAATGTTAATATTCTCCAGATGCCATATTAATAAATTCACAAAGGAAAAATTAACTGAATTTTAAAAATATTTATCTGATAGAGGTTTAGTAGCCAAGATCTATCCATCCATCCATCCATCTATCTGTCTGTATATCTATCTATCTATCCACCTATCTACACACAATGTGTATGTATACGTACAAATATGTGTAATGTGTGTATGTCTATATCTATATAAAACAGATACATATGTACAGATATATACACAATAAAAGATCAACATATATGTATTATATATGACCAAAAGTCATTCCCCAATAGACAAGTAGTTAAAGAACAAATGATTCAAAAAAGAATTGCAAACTGTCAGCAACTGTGTGGAAGAATGCTCCAAATCACTAATAAGAGAAATGCAAATCAAAACAATCTTTTCATCTCACCTCACATCTAGTACATCAGCAAAGATGACATATGGGAATAGTAAATATTGGGAGAGTTGTAAGAAGATGGGCACACTAGTGCATGGTTGGTGTAACTATAAATCCATAAAAACCATTTTGGAAACCAATTTGGAATTATTCAATAAAATGACTTAAATGTTTCATTCCTTTGACCCAGAAATTCCAATACTATGTTTGTACCCCCAATGAAACCATTGATAGAAAGAAAGTCTCACAATATCAAAATATTTATGACCCTTTTTGTGGTACAAAGAATTGGAAGCAAAATAGATTCCCACTAATCAGGAGAATAACTAAAAAACTTGTGGTACACAAATGTAATGAAATGTTACTGTGCCATAAGAAACAAATATGATGAACATAGAGAAGCTTGGAAAGATTTTCATGATCTGATACATAGTAAAGTAAGCAGAGAAATAGTCAATTATAAATGTTACAAAATTCCAAAGAATAAACATAGCTCCAATGAAGAGATATGAGAAGACATCCTACTCTACTCCTTTGTAGAAGTCAGAAGTTCACAAATGTGTTATATTGCATACATTTTCAGAATGTTTAAAATACATTGATCAGTTTTTCAGATTCATTCTCTTCCCCTTTTCCTTTTTTTAACTTTAAAAGATATTATTTGTTAAATTGGAAGGCTTTCAGGGATGAGGAGGGGAACACATATTGGCACAAAATCTGGAAATGTAAAAAGCAAAAGATATCAAAAAAGTTATTTTTATAAAGTAAAGAAAATAAAGAGAAAGAAGGAAAAAACACTTTGGTAAAACAAATCAAAATGTCAACCATGTCTGACAGCATACAAGTGTTGTAATTGAATGGAAGTTTCAACCAAAAGCATGCTATAATAACTCAGAAATTTAAGTCCACATTAAATGTAGGTACAGAATCACAGAATCTTAGAAATGAAAAGGATTACTTGTTGGATATTTTAGAGTGAGGATTCCTTTCAGGGACAGTTTGGAGTTGATGGTCACTGAGGTTCCATCTTGATCTGAAATTACTTGGTTTTGAAACCATTTGTCTACATTCTTCATAAAACATTTAGTCTAATTCATATCTGAAAAGGAATTTGTCCTAAAACATCCCCAAAAGATATCACCCAGACTGTGTTTGATGAACAAAGGAGGAAACCCACTATCTCCTATGGTAACCCATTCTATTTCTATACAGCTTTATAGTGAAGGTTTTCCCATAAAGTAGTCAAAATCTGATTCTTATACACTCACCCATTGTTTCTTGTTCTGATTCTTGGGCCAAGCAGAACAAATCTAATCCCCCTTCTACTTAGCAGTGCTTCAAAGACATTTTTCACCAGACCACTCTTGCCCCTTCTCCATTCTTCTTTGATCCAGGCTAAACATTTTCAGGTTTTCTTTCAACTGAAACTCAAATGTCATGGCCCTAAGTCCCTTTATCATCCTGGTTACCCTCTCCAAATGTCCTTTACCTTGTCAATGTTCTTCCTGTGATGTAGCCCACAGAATTAAACAATATACTCAAGATATGGTCTAACTAGGGGAGGGCGCTACAGAACTATCATTTCTCTTATTCAGCCTTAGTTCAGCCTAAGATTGCGTTAGGGTGGTCATTTCTGTTTGTTTTTGCTGCCATGTCATACTATTGACTGATCAGAATGAGTTTTGAGGTCTACTAAAATTATCAGAGCCTTTTTCATATGAACTATTTTCTACTTATTGCTTCCTTAGTAGTGGCACAATGTGTAGAACATAGGGCCTAGAGTTAAGACCTCAGTTCAAATCTAGCTTCAGTCTCTGGGCAAGTTACTAAACCTCTGTTTGCCTCTATTTACTCAACTGCAAAATAGGAATAATAATAATAGTATATTAGTATATAATATTAATAGCACCTACCTCCCAGGGTTGTTGTGAGGACCAAATGAGATAATATTTGCAGAAAGCACTTAGTGTAGTATCTCGCATGTAGTAAAACAAAGAAATAAAAACACCTACATATGCTGATCTTCTTCCTTTCCTTTCTACTATGTAATTATAAAGTTGATTTTTTAATGTAAATATAGAATTTCACATTTATCCTATGAAATATTAAACTTATTTTGATTGTTTCGAATACTTGTTTATCTAGTTTATTCCGTTAATCTTGTTATACATATATATGTATATGTATATATATTTTTAATTTTTAAACACTTTTATTTAAAATTTTGACTTCTAAATTCTGTCTTTCCTTCCTCTTTTGCCTCCCCTTTCCCTGAGATGGTAAGCAATCAGATAGAGTTATACCTGTGCAATTGTGTAAAACATTTCCACATTAGTCATTTTGTACAAGAAGAGTCAAAGAAAAGAAAAAAAAATGAAAGGAAGAAAATGAAAAATAACATGCTTCAGTCTGTTTTCAGTCGATATCAGTTCTTTCCATGGAGGTGGATACTATGCTTCATCATTAGTCTTTTGGGATTGTCTTGGGTTATTGTATCGCTGAGAATAGCTAAGTCATTCATAGTTGATCATTGTACAATATAGCTATTACTTTGTACGATGTTCTGCTGGTTCTGTTCACTTCACTACACATCAGTTCATCTAAGTCTTTCCAGGTTTTTATGAAATCATTCTGCTTGTCATTTCTTACAGCACAATAATATTCCATTACAATCATATACTACACTTGTTTAGCCATTCCCCAATTGATGCATATCCCTCTGATTTCCAATTCTTAGCCAACATAAAAAGGGCTGTTGTAGTAGGAAGGCAGAATTTATGATCTCAAAAAGGATCGTATAAATATCAGAATGGTTCGAAATCGTTGGGTATACAGAATTCTCTAAGCAGAAGGCATCAAAAAATTTATTCAGGGCCCAGAGCCACAAATTAGCGAACCAACCTCCCCATTCCAGTATTGTGAACACAAGCCTCCAGGCCCAGTAGGCCCACCTCACAAGAGCAGCCAGGAGGCCACAGAAAAATAAGATGGCATAAATCATATTCACTGGCCTCCAGACCTCGCTCGAACTCCTGGGTCCACACAGGGGTCGGCTCTGCTTCGGATTTTTTTCCAGCTATAGTTTCTCGCCTCTCCTCACAGCCAAGCCTCTGGTGTTCTCAAGCCCCGCCTCAACGACTAGAGACCAGAGTCCAGAGACCCATTGGTTCCTGAGTTGTCCCCTCTTAAGTGATTAATCTACTCCCACATGGGTTTCACACCTGATAGGGCTTTGGGCCTGGGCTTGACATTTAACAGGTGAAAGTACTTTCACTGTAAACAAAAGCCAAATTTCTCAAGGGCACCCGTTAAACTAAGCCCATTTTGCCTTACTGGCACAGCTGTTATAAATAATTTTTGTACAAATAGGTCCTTTTCTCTTTTTTTGGATTCCTTTGGGATATAGAACTAGCAGTGATATTTCTGGATCAAAGAGTATACACAGTTTTATAGTCCTTTGGGTAGAGTTCCAAATTGCTCTCCAGAATGGCTAGATCAGTTCACAACTCCATTAGTAGTGCATTAGTGTCCCAGTTATCTTCCAAATCCAACATTTTCCTGTTTTGTCATATTAGCTACTTTGATAGGTGTGGGGTGGTAATCAGAGTTGTTTTAAACTGTACTTCTCCCATCAGTAGTGATTTAGAGCATTTTTTCTTATCACTATAGATAATTTTGATTTCTTTGTCTGAAAACTGCCTGCTCATATCCTTTGACCATTTATCAATTGGGGAATGACTTGTATTTTTATACCTTTGACTCAGTTCT
Organism: Phalanger gymnotis; assembly: GCA_028646595.1. Lineage (NCBI taxonomy): Eukaryota > Metazoa > Chordata > Mammalia > Diprotodontia > Phalangeridae > Phalanger > Phalanger gymnotis. The sequence goes on from JAQQSZ010009492.1 coordinate 10,445, forward strand.
CTATATATTTGAGAAATAAGATGTTTATCAGAGATACTAGTTGCAAAATTTTCCACCAGCTTTCTGTTTTCCTTACAATTTTGTTTGCATTGCTTTCATTTATGCAAAACTTTTTTAATTTTATATAATCAAAATTTATCCATTTTACATTTTGTAATGTTCTACATCTCTTTTTTGGTCCTAAATTCTTCCCTTATCTATAAATCTGACAGATAAACCATGTCATGCTCTCTTAATTTACTTATGGTATCATTCTTCATGTGTAAATCATAAACCCATTTTGACCTTATCTTGGTGTATGGTGTGAGATGTTGGTCTATACCTAGTTTCTGCCATATGGTTTTCCAGTTTTCCCAGCAGATTTTGTCAAATAATGAGTTTTCTTTCCAAAAGCTTGGATCTTTGGGTTTATCATATACTGTGATTACTATGGTCATTTACTATAATGTAATTTGTACATAATCTGTTCCACTGATCCACCACTCTATTTCTTAGCCAGTACCAGATTGTTTGATAATTCCTGCTTTATAATACAATTTGAAATCTGGTACAGCTAGACCACCTTCTTTTCTATTTTTTTTCATTGATTCTTGATATCTTTGAGCTTTTGCTCTCCCAGATGAATTTTGTTATTATTTTTTCTAGCTATATAAAATAACCTTTGGATAATTTGATTGGTATGGAACTGAATAAATAGATTAATTTAGAATTATCATTTTTATTATATTGGCTCAGCTACACATGAGCAATTAATATTTTTCCAATTGTTTAGAACTGACTTTATTTGTATGAAAAGTGTTTTATAGTTGTCTTCATATAGTTCCTGGGTTTGTCGTGGCAGGTAGACTCCCAAGTATTTTATATTGTCTACAGTTATTTTAAATGCAATTTCTCTATCTCTTGCTGCTAGGCTTTGTTGGTAATATATAGAAATGCTGATGATTTATGTAGGTTTATTTTGTGTTCTGCAACTTTGCAAAAGTTGTTAATAATTTCAAGCAACTTTTTAATTGATTCTCTAGGATTTTCTAAATATAACATCATATCATCTACAAAAAGTGATGGTTTTGTTTCCTCATTGCCTATTCTAATTCCTTTAATTTTTTTTCCTTCTTTTACTGCTACAGCTAAACTTTCTGGTACAATGTTAAATAATAGAGTGAAAATGGGCATCCTTGTTGACCTTTGATTGTATTGGGAAGGCTTCTAGCCTATCTCCATTACAGATGATACTTGGTGATGGTTTTAGATAAATATTACTTAGCATTTTACGGTAACCCCCATTTATTCCTATGCTCTCTAGTATTTTTAATAGAAATGGATGCTGTATTTTTTCAAAGTCTTTTTCTGCATGTATTGAGATAATCATATGATTTCTGTTGGTTTTGAAATTGATATGGTCAATTATGCCAATAGTTTTCCTAATATTGAACCAGTCTTGCATTCCTGGTATAAATCCCACCTGGTCATAATATACAATCCTTATGATATATTGCCGTAATCTCTTTGCTAGTATTTTGTTTAAATTTTTTTCATTAATATTCATTAAGAAAATTGGTTTATAATTTTCTTTCTCTGTTTTGGCTCTTCCTGGTTTGGGCATCAGCACCATATTTGTGCCATAAAAAAAATTTGGTAGGACTCCTTCACCTATTTTTCCAGATAGTTTATATAGTATTGGGATTAATTGTTACTTAAATGTTTGGTAGAATTTGCTTATGAATGCATCTGGTCTTGGGTTTTATTTTAGGAGTTCCATTGATGGCTTATTCAATTTTGTTTTCTAAGATTGGGTGAAATATTTTATTTCTTCTTCTGTTGATTTGGGTAATTTATATTTTCATAGATATTCATCCATTTCATTTAGATTGTAAAATTTATTGACATGTAACTGTGCAAAATATTTCCTAACAATTATCTTAATTTCCTCTTCATTGGTGGTGAGTTCACTCCTTTCATTTTTTTAGTTTATTTTTAATATTTTTAGTTTTCAGCATTGATTTTCACAGGAGTTTGAATTACAAATTTTTTTCCCATTTCCACCTCCCTCCCACTGCAAGATGGCGTACACTCTGGTTGCCCTGTTCCCCAGTCTGCCCTCCCCTCCGTCACCCCATTCCCCTCCCATCCCCCTTTCCCTTCCTTTCTTGTAGGGCAAGATAAATCTCTATGCCCCATTGCCTGTGCATCTTATTTTCTAGTTGCATGGAAAAAAACCTTTTTTACTTTTGAACATCTATTTTTTTAAAACCTTGAGTTCCAAATTCTCTCCCCTCTTCCCTTCCCATCCACTCTCCCTAAGAAGTCAAACAATTC
>JAQQSZ010009493.1:0-12760 GCA_028646595.1 Phalanger gymnotis
AGGCTCTTTTTTTGATCATGGCTTTCAAGTAGTCCAATAATTTTTAAATTATCTCTCTTTTCACTCTGTCCCTGCAGTTTTTCCCACTAACCTTCTCTGTTGTCTTTGGTGTTTGTGAGTTGAGAAGTCTGGTAACTGCCACAGCTCACTGATTCAGGGTGCTAGGGTCTGTTCCGCCCAGCCCTGTCTCATTAGTCCAGGCATGGATCGCGCTGGGCTCTGCTCCCAGCTCCGTGTGATAGACCTTACCTAGCAACCATCCAGGCTGTCCTAGGCTGGAGCCCTGCTTCCTCTGCTATTTCGTGGGTTCTGCAGTTCTAGAATTTGTTCAGAGACATTTTTATAGGTGTTTGGAGGTTCCTGGGGGAGGGCTTTAGGCAAGTCCCTGCTTTCCAGCCACCATCCTGGCTCCATCCCTCCCACTCCTATTTCTACCTTTCTAATAAAGATTTTATAACAGATCTGATCTCTTTCTTACCCCTCACAAAAAACAGCATTTATTATCTGTGCCATATAATTGAGCAATTAATTAGATTAGATTTAACACTTTATGTGTGTACAAAAATATTACATAAAATGTCAGTCACTTTAGGTTCTTAATAAATAATTTACTACTTTTACTAATGCTAAAGCTTCTAGCTTTCAAAACCATTTTAATGACTGCATCTACATCAAGGCTTTCACCTTTAAGCACATTCACACAGTTACACACACACACACACACACACACACACACACACACTCACACATAGATGCATGTAAAAACATGGTTCCTGAATAACTTTTCCAAGTTTTGACCTCTAGTCTCTCTACTTGGCTTTGGCATAAACTGGGTCTTAGATTGTGGAATACCTAAAACTTTAAAGTTGCCATTCTAACCTGCAAAGACTTACATGAACTGATGCTGAGTGAAGTGAGCAGAACCAGAACATTGTACACAGTTACAGCAACATTGTGTAATGATTAACTTTAATAGACTTGGCTCTTCTCAACAATACAATGATCTAAGACAATTCCAAAAGACTCATGATGGAAAATGCTATCCATATAGAGAGAAAGAACTATGGAGTCTGAATGATCAAAGCATTCTATTTTCACTTATTTGTTATTTTTTCTTTCTTGTGGTTTTTCCCGTTTGTTCTGATTCTTCTTTCACAACATGACTAATGTGGAAAAATATATGTAATATGATTGTACATGTATAACCTATACCAGATTGCTTGCTCTCTTGGGGAGGTGGGGAGAGGGAGGGAAAAAAATTTGAACTCAAAATCTTATAAAAGTGAATGTTGAAAACTATCTTTACATGTAGTTGGAAAAAATAAAATACTATTAGGTGGGGAGGAAAATAAAGTTCCCTTTCTTCTGATCCCTTTTTCTTATGCCCCAATAGCCCCTTTCTCTTACTGAGCCTGAGCCCTCAGCACCATTTTCACACTGAAAGTGCAAACAAGCCTTTCCTGGTAAATAACATATATATATATATATGTATATGTATATTGAAATAGCAAATTACAAAGAAAGGTAATGATCTGCAAAATTATAATAACCATTAATTTCAGAGTCATCTTAAAAAAAACCCTTTAATAAATGGCAGTTTTAAATAGAAAATAAACATTAAGCAATGATTAGGATAAACACAGCCAACAACTCAGACACCTTTTATTTTGTGTGTGCTTCATCTGGATATAATAGTCAGCAATTGAAAAGTCTACATGCTAGAGCTATCAGCTATACTAGTCTTATTGCCATCATGCAAGTGCTCTACAAATGCCAAAATGTGATTGGTCATTTGTCTAGTTTGCTCTTAGAGACTCATTCTAGTTGCTACTACCTGCCACCTTTTAATGGGTAGTATCCTATTGCCACTATTAGATATGGGCTTTCTACACAGGAAATCACTAGTAGAATGAGAAATTGAACTCATGACAATAGAGCCTTGGATAAGTGCTCTATTCAACAAGTCATGCAGCTTTAATTGAGATTGTTCTTGGTCTCCCTGCTAATGTCGCTGGTGGGCTGATATTCCAACATGGAGTTTTGTCATGGTATGGTGGGTGGTTTATTGTGTCTAAGAAAATTACTTTTGTGCTAACTGAATGGTATTAAAGATTAATAAAATGCAGATTAAAGTTATTATCTTTCACTGGTTAAAATCTGACTCAGATTAGCTGTTCTCAAATGTTTTTGCTATTTGACAACTTTTTCAGTCCCATGTGGAAAACAAAGTTATTATTTCTGTTTAGTTTCTAATAGACAGTAGTTAACATCCAAAAACCTGTCTTCAGAAATGACATTTATTTGGCAGAAGGACACCATGACATTCTAATAACATGTGCATGATAGAATGAGCCTGTCAAAGTCAATATATAAACATGACATGCCAAGGTCATGAATTTCAGCTCAGCGCCCTAGAAACATCAGTCACTGGTTGGGGCATAGGCACCAAGGTCATGAAAATTAAATCTTGATCTCTAAAAGGTACACATTTATGCAGGAGAATTTTGTATAAAATTTTCCATTTGTTTCATTATCCCTTCCTAGCCCCCAAAAGATTGCAACCCAAAGCATTAGCTCAAAAACACTTTTACATGAAATTTACAACAAATTTTTGGCCTTTTGGGATTGGGGTTTTTTTAACTTTTTTTTAAAAAACAAGGGAAAGATGATTGAGTGAATGTGATTCAATGTGATATCAAACTGAAATCTGTTTGTCTTCCCATTTCCTCTTATTGATGAGGGTAGAGTCTCTGGGAACCCCCTTGAACCTGATGGGACACAGTCCTGGGAGCCCTGTTGAACTCTCCTTGAATCTTCCCACTAGATGAGGCTTTTGCCTGAGGCCATAAGCCTTTCATTATCATTAGGCCCAAATCTCTACCTTTCCTTTTATTGTCCAGCTACTTCCATTCTCTTGGTTCCTGGATCCTGACCTCACCCCAGTCTCATCAAGCTCCTCCTTAGACCTCTCCTCAAGACCCTCCCTAAACCCCTCCTCCCATCACCCCAGGACCACCCTAGATCCCTCCTATAATCTTTGTGTATATAAGTCTCAACTTGCTTCCATGAAGGTGCTCAGATTCAATCTAACTCAGATTCAATGAATCTGGCCTGCTTGTGAAAACAAGCATCACAAAGGATGAGATTTCTTAAGACAACTCAATATGGTGAATCTTTAATAAACTTCATCTTTTTCCTTGGCTGAGAAGGCTTGTGTCCAATTCATTCAGCAGGTCTCAGCATGTTGGTATTTTGGGATCTCAAGCACCCCTAGAAGCCTATGGTTCCCTACCATCATCATTTCCCTACCATCATCAATTTTCTTTAACCTCATCATACCAGCACCACAAAATATATTTATTTCTTGTCTGTATGGATACACACACACACACACACACACACATATATATATAATATAATGTTAAAACTTAATCACATTTGTCTGTCTCTGTAAGTCAGTAAGCTATACAATCTGTTTATGTGCTTAATAAGTGATTTTAGATGAGAGTGACAACATCCCTACTGAACACAGTTTTATGTTAATAAAGTAACCTAAAAGAAATGAATTGCATATATTAATCGCTAATATTGATTCATTTTCTTAAACTGACAAACCTTCATAGAATAATGCCTTTACCTTTCCTTGTCTGTTTCAGATAAGTGAGATGTGCTTCTTGCTCAGTCTCCCCAGCCTCTATCTTTATATACTCCTCTCACACTTTCCAATTATGATATAGCGAGTTCTATCCCCTTCCTCCTTTCTATGTTAGTGTATTCCTTTAATTCTCCTGTAGTGGTAATCAGGGCAGGGCTTTTTGCTGTTCTTCTCTTGAGTGCCTTTAATGATTCTGGCCTTTGTTTGCATGGGGCTGGTAAAGTGGGATCTTGTCTTCCAATGTTTCTCAGCATAAAGACAATTGGGAGTCATTGATTGTATATGATGTGGTATTCGTGGTTGGAGGTTTCCCACACTGATTTCTCACACTCTAAATGGTGAGCCTCAGGTGCCACAGGGCCCTGAGACAGGTATATAAGATCCAAGGTTGGCATTTGACTTTTGGGGGTACACTCATTGAAAGAATATAGATGATGAGACTCTGGGCAAGCCGTTGAAATAACCCCCCACCCACCCACCCCATGGCTTTGTAACCCAGATAAATGTTGGTGATTTTCTGGTAACTATGAATTGATCAGACAAGGTCTGTCTGTTGATGTTTGCAATTTCTGTTTGTATTTGTCCTGAAGTTCCTGAAGGATCTTTTCCCCCTTGAACTAAGTGAATAATATACGTATGTTTGATTAAACCAATATTTTTAACCCCTTAAAGTTGCTTTCCTTAGAAAAGCAGATCAAAGAACCTGTGCTGGCAGCTCTTGTTTTTGGTCTTGTGTTGGTCTTCCAACCCCACAACAGCTGCTAGCCACATTGTTGCTACATCTCCTTTCTAAAACTTTCAAAACAGAACCAATCCACAACCATCTCTTCTGGTTTTCTTATTTAACTCTTTCAATACACTTTGAAGATACTAAGGTTCTGAAACCCATTTATTTTCTCTCTCTTAAAATGTCGGCACCACATCATCATATAGACCCCTTCCAACTGCTCACATAAATTTACCTTACTAGGTTTCTCTGGACTCACGAGTTTGTATTTTATAGTTCCTACTAAGCACTAGTCTTTTAAGCAGAAATATTTGAAAGTCCTTTTCTTCCATGAAAGATTGCAGGATTTATTGTTCTTGATTTTAAAGCCCATATCTTTTGCCTTTGGAATATTATATTCCAAGATTTCCACTCATTACATTGTATTACAAGATCTCTTCTCATTTAATATAGAAGCTGTGTATTGGTAATTAAGATAGGACTTTTTTTTTTTTTACTGTTTTATCTTTTGGAGCATTATTGTAATCAAGTGCCTTTGATGAGTTTGGCCTTTGTTTCTTTGATTAAATCTGGAGTCTTTGATGACCTGCTTAAGAAACAAGAAAGCCTAGTTCACATAGGTTTGAGGCATGGTTGTGATGCCCTTTGACCCTGAATAGGGTATATAAACTCAAAGGTTAGCATTTTGTTTGGGGGCTCTCACTCACTGGAAGAGTGTCGTATGATTTGACCAGACAAGGCTCTGGGTAGCCACTGGAGCCTCCCACCCCCCGCCCACCAGCTTTGAAAATCCAGATGCTGGTGTCCTTCTCTCTGGTAACTATGCAATTCTTTGGTCAGACAGCTAGAAGCCTGTCTGTTGATAACCTTGTGTGTTTGCTCCATTTATATTGTCTCTGTTTGTAATTTCTGTTTGTATTTGCTCTGAAGTTCAGGGCTCTGGCTTTTCCCCCTGAACTAAGTGAATGATATATGTATGTTTGATTCAACTGAGATTGTTAAACCTTAAAGTTGCTTTCCTTAGAAAAGCAGATCAAAGAGTCTGTGCTGGCAGCCTTCCTGTGTGCTGGTGTTATTGGCCTTACACAGCCATAGTAGCTGCAAGCAACATTGCTCTTACAAACTGCCATGTCTTATATGGTCCACATTGTGATTACTGTAAGTGCTTCTTTCTGTATGCTGATAGTATTTTTTTCTATGAAATGAGAGCTCTAGATTTTAGCTATGATATTACTGGAATAGTTCCTCTTGGGGCTTCCTTCAGGAGGTGTATTATTTGTACTTTCAATTCGCACTCTGGTTCTAATAGATCTTGGTAGTTTTAATTTATGATTTCTTGAAAGGCTTTTTTTTTAAAATCATAGTCTTCAAGGAGTCCAATGATTCTTAAATTCTCTGTCCTTGACCTGTTATCCAAGTCAATTTTTTAAATATCAGATATTTTACATTTTGTCCTTTTTTTGATCTTTTTATTTTGTTGTTATATTTCCTTCTGTATCATGGAGTCACTGATTTCTCTTTGATCTATTTTAGTTTTCAGGTCATCTGTTACTTGAGTAAGGTTTACCACTTTCTCTTCTAAACTAATCTTCAAACTCTTTCTTCAAGAACTTTTGTTTCATTTGTCTTTATCTCTCACTTCATTTCTTCTAGTATTGATATAGTCTTAGAAAATTGACTTTTTTTTCTACTGAGTCTGCTTACTTTCTCTTTCTAGGCAGGATACTTGTATATTTCTGGATCTATAACAATTTTTTTTTTATTCTAGTTGGTGTTTTCTTTGGTTTAATAATATTTCCAGCTTTCGTTCTTGTGGTTATACTTCTGGATGAGATGATCGGCCTTGCTTTAACTTGCCCTGCGTCCCTGTGCTGACCTCCACTTTCTGGAGACCACTCATTCCCCAGTCTTTGAGGTTTAGAGTCCTGGATCTTCAAGACCCTAATATAGTCTCCGAACAGTGCGCTAGTAATCTCAGAATTGCTGGGTACCTGAGATTTCCTGGTTTGAAAGTGGTTGTGCCATTGACCAATAGCAGTTGTTGCCATTTATAGTGACTTCAGTGGTTCCTACTATGAGTTCTCAAATACCATGGAGTTGGGTTGGTTTTGGGGTTTTTTTGTTGTTTTTTTTTTTCAGAAGCCCTGTATTCTTGCTTCCTAGGGACCCTGAGACCTGAAAGCTGCATGTGTCTCTGACTCATCTCTGTTTGAACTAGGTGGTTACCAGTTTGTTTGCCTTGGTGCTGGCTTTACTGGAAGTCACGTTTCCTAATTCTTGTGGGCTTCTGGCTTATTTTTTGTGCAATTTTAGAGTGGAAGAAGTCACTTACCAAAGTTTCTCATTGGTTTGTTTTATTCTTCAGGTCTTTGCTGAGCAGGAGTAGGTATGGGGAAATATATATTTATATATACCTGTAGATCAAATAAAAGAGATAAGCCCTTGAGGCAAAAGCCTGGGAAAATTATCCACCAATGGGAATGGCCATTACCACCTGTGGGAATCTTGTCTGGTACTTACCAGAGTACAGAACTGGGGTCCCTTGGTCAGAAGAAACTTACAGCCACATAACCTTGTATGTCTATGTCATGAAACATGAGGACCAAACAATCCTCTTGTATGTCTTACAAACATCCCTGTATATGCTTTTATTTTATGTGCTTTTTTAGAATACGATAGTCAAATTGGCTTATAAATAAAGCAAACATATATCAGCAACACTTAGTAATGTTGGTTTAGATATAAAGGATGACACACAGACTCTATGACTTTATAATCTATTAGGGGACTCATTTTTAGCTTACTGACCTTGCTAGAATATATAGTGAATTTCCCTGACATCTAAGAATTATCACAGTTCTTCCCTTCCCACTTACATTGAATTTTTTTCCCCAATTAACAAGTATTTACTTTCTTTCCCTCCTATCTTTTTTCCCCTCCTATCTTCAACCTCATTTAATAGAAAAAGAAAAATAAAGCCCTTGTGTCAAATATACATAATTAAGCAAGACAAATTGTCATACTGTCCATGTCACAATATGTAATGTCTTATTCTGTATCTTGAATCTATCGTTTCTCTGTGGGGAGGTGGCCAACATAGTCCTATCATCAATCCTCTGGAATCATGTTTGGTCAGTGCCTTAATTTGAGTTCTTAAGTCTTTAAAAGTTGCCTATCTTTACAATGTTGTTGTTATTGTATAAATTGTTCTCCTGGTTCTGCTCATTTCATTCTGGAACAGTTTGTACAAGTTTTTCCACGTTTCTCTGAACCCATCCCGGTCACCCTTTCTTAATTACATTCATACATCCATTACATTCATATACCATAGTTTGCTCAGCCCTTCCCCAATTCCTACATACTCCTTAGATAATGCACACATGAGATGGTGCTAGATGCTACAAGAATTCTGTGTATGTGGGACTTTTGTGTGTTTTTTGCAATTCAAGTCAAGATATTTCAAGTTCTTTGCTGAAGTGGGAAAAAAAGCAATTGGTTGTGAAATAAGACTGCAATGCTTCATTCAACAAATATTCATCAAATATCTACTCTGTAGAGGTTCTTAGGCTGAAATGACCTAGGGCTATCATGAGGAGGATACAATTTCCTAGACAAGTTCATTAATTCAATAAATATTTTGAAGCACTTATAATACATAGAATGCCTTTAAAGACCTTGGGAGAGATATGGAGATATTTAAGACCTATATCTCTCACCTGAAGGAACTTAAAATTGAATAGGGGAGATGAATACAATGCAAAATAGAATATAGGTAAGTCCTGATAAGTGTGAAAATAAATACCCTGATGTGGTTTCATTATTTGAATTTGCACTGCAGTTCTCCTCTAGGCTGGAACTGATGACCATATTTTACATAATTATAACTTCAAATAGTGCAGATTTGAATACATATGATCACTTTGTTCTGTATAGAAAATGCCTGAGAAGAGTAAAAAGCACTGACATTGTGATCTCTCTCTCTCTCTCACTTCTAATTTTTCTATATATGTTAAAAATAAGTATCAACATCAACCTTCAAGGAATCAAAAAGGGTAGCTGAATGGGTACATAGAAGTGGGAAAGACCAGTTCTTCCTGTTTGGCCATGGCAGTGGTGGGGACCTTATGGTTCGGTTTTACATATAAGCATCAAGCCTTTTTTGGGGTGGGTGGGGAGGGGATACCCTAGTTGGATAGCCTAGATTTGTACTAGCCCTGTTCTAGGACACTGTGAATGTGAAAAAGAAAAACATTTAGTTCTAATACTAAAGGATCTACACTTGATTGTTTGGGGACGGCAAGGGGTCACAGAGGACTGAGTGCTGGACTTGGAGTCAGGAAGACCTGAGGTCAGATATTGCCTGGCATTCTCATTAACTATGTGATCCAGAATAAGTCAACTAACATAAGACTCATCTGTTAAATAAGTATCATAATGGTACCTACTTCATAGGCTTGCTGTGAGGCTCAAATGAGATAATACATATAAAGCGTTTTGCAAACCTCAAAGTGATACATAAGGGCTATTTTTATTATTATTTTATAACCTGATGATAGGGCTACATTGCCCACCTCCCGATAGAGAAATGATAGAAGATTCAAGATGCAGGATGACACATTTTGTGGCATAGACAATATGAGAATTTGTTTTGTATATTTGCCACAAGGGTTTTCTTTTTCCATTAAATAAGGCTGAGGGTACAAAGGAGAGTAGAGGGCTTAGAATGAGATAAAATCAGTTTGAATCTAGACTATAAACTCTTTAAGGTTAAAGACTTTCTCTTACCTAAACTTTGCACATCCCCAGCTCATGATGTACTATTCCATATATTGTAGATATTGAATAAATACATAAATATTGTTTAGGGGGTGTGTGTGTGTGTGTGTGTGTGTACGTGTGTGTATGTCTGTGTATGCCAGCCAGGGCGCATGGGAGTGCATAAATATGTAGAGATCCCATGGGAGGTAACTTCTTTAGGTAATTCAGATAGGCAAATGGTTTGCAATTTATACTCTTATAGCATTGCCTGGGTCACTGATAGGTTAAGGGACTTGCTGAGGGTCATATAACCAGTATGTGTCGGAGATGGGAATTGAACCTAGGTTTTCCAGATTCTGAGGTCAATTGTATATCCACTATGCCATGCAGCCCCTCTTATATTGTCATAATCATTGTTTTTCATTTTAGAGCTCCATATTAGGAAATAGTATCCTACATCTTCCAAAGGTCAGAAAAAAGATAGCTATTAAACTCATAGGCCAATTAAAGATAACTATTAAATTATTCTTCCAATGATGGTAATTTAAAAATGAAATCTTTGGCTTCAGATTCAGTAATAAATTCATAATATGAACTTTAATTACTTTACAACTGATTCCATTAGAGCTATTTGATAGATTTTCATTTATGATACTAAAGAAGATTAGAATAAATTTACCTAATTCCACAGTAGTATAGAATACTTTTCTGTAAATAACATCTTTATAATTACTATTATTTATTATAAACTTGGGAAACTAGGTGACTCAGTGGCTAGAGTGCTGGGCCTGGAGTCAGGAAGACTCATCTTTCTAAGTTCAAAGTCTCAGATAGTTGCTAGCTGTGTGACCCTAGGCAAGTCGCTTATCCCTGTTCACCTCAGTTTCCAAGGAAATGGCAAATCGCTCTGGTATTGTTACCAAGAAAACCCCAACTGGGGTCACGAAATGTCAGACACAACGGAAAAACAACTGAACAACTATAAGCCCATACTAGATTTGTCCATTTTGTAACTGAAGATGCGTTTTAGGATTTTAAGATTAGATTGTGATAATTCTGATTTTAACACCATCATTGGCTAGAGCCATTTTGTAATCCAACCCAATTCTTTCTCTGCACAAAGCAGAATAGAACAAAGGTTATTGTATAGTACAGTGCTTGTAGGAAGATAAACAAGCAAGCACTTGTTCTTTGAATTGTTTATAGAAGTTTTTTAAAGTTCATAGGAAAAATGCTAAATACAAAATAATTTTTTTCTCCTCCTTTGTACTGGTTACTACAAAAATTATTTAGTAAAACCTCTTTCTTATGGTATTCTGCATTATTGGACTTATTGGTCAACTGACAGTTATTCAAAAAACTCATTATGTTTCAAACCTTGTTGAAAATCATTTCATACTATATCAATAGAATTTGTCTTAAGCATAGTGAACATGATGGCACTGGTTTAGTAACATCCTGAAAAACATCAACTATGGTTATGCAGCTCCATATATCTATACCAGGGGTGGGGAACTTGTGGCTACCTGTAGCCTTCTAGGTCCTCGTGTGCAGCATTTTGACTGAGCTCAAGTTTTACAGAACAAATCCTTTTATTAAGCGGATTTGTTCTGTGAAGTTTGGATTCGGTCAAAGGGCTGCACTTGAGGACCTAGAGGGCCACATGTGGCCTCAAGGTCGCAGGTTCTCCAACCCTGATCTAGATTAAGGGTTCTCAGGTATGGTCCTAGGACCTGATAGGTCTCCAAGACCCTTTCAGGGAGTACTCAAGGTAAAAACTATTTTCATAACACTAATGCAATATTATTTGCCTATTAAAATACGGGAGTTATCCCTTTTGCAACTACATATCTGTGTGGGGCATGATTTTCTTCATATGCTTCAGCTAAAATAACATATCACAAGAGACTAAATGCAAAAATCCATTAGAGAATGTCTTCTATTACCTTAGACATTAGAAAGCTTTTCAAAAATATATAAAACAATGTCAGTCTTCTCACTAACTTTTTTGGGGGGAAACGTTATTTTTCATTAAAATATTTTTGTTAAAATATAATGAGTTTATTGTTGGTTTTAAGTTAATTAAATGAATATTTTTAAAATTGTAGGTTTTGATTTCTAATATGGTAAATATATGTTAAGTATAACCCACATAAACAAAAGTTCTTTGAGGGCTTCAATAATTTTTTAAGAGTTTAAAGGGGCACTGAAAGATAAAAATTTGAGAACTGATTACCTAGAGACTACACAGTAGTGTAATAAAGAGGGGCTGGCCTGTACTTGAAGGAGAAAGGTCGAGAGATGAAGTGCAGTCCTTGAAGCATATACAGATATTCTTTGCCTATTTCCTATCCAACCACGTGGAAACTTGGGGGAGCTGGTTTCCAGCTGTAAATGACAAATGATGAAAAAAAAAAAGTTTTCTTGAATGTAAAACTAGAATAACTTGTGACTCAGGTGATTATGGACCCAAATTGAGGGTACATACAAAAGAGATGACATACCCATCTCTCACTGGGGCTACTCTGAGGTAGGTACAGAACCAGACACATTCTTCTACCCAGCCACCATGTGTTTGTGAGCAGTGTCCAGGCAACCTGGTAAATTTAGGGAATCTAGAGTTCGTCATCAGAAGTCCCATTCAGAAACCTCCATTTTTTTCAGTGAAATAAGTAATAAGACCCTCAGCTGAGATGTGGAGTTGAGGGGAGTTATAGAGACTTGAGGAAGGAAGAGAAAGCTTAGAATAGCTTCTGTAGAGAACAGAAGGAATCAATGAAGGAGAGGGAAAGCACTTGCTAAGAACCTAGTATGTGCCAACACCTTCCTAAGTGCTTTAAAAATATTATTTCATTTAATCCTCACGATAACCCTGTGAGCTAGGTACTATTATTATCTCAATTTTATAGCTGAAGAAACTGAGGCAGAAGTTAAGTGACTTGCTGAGGGTCACATAAATAGTAAGTGTCTTGAGGTTCACATTTGAACTCGAGTCTTCCTGATTCCAGACCCAGCTCTCTGTCCACTGTGCCACCTTCTACTCTGCTACATTCAGGGCCCAGCTAAGATTGGATAACATAACTTTGTGATATATTCAATCAACACAGTTGTAAGACTTCTAGCTATGTTCAGCAGCTTGTGAATAGGAACAGAGGAGGCAAGTAGTATGTATAATCCAAGTGTGAAGTTTAGCAAGACCTGAGTGGATGAGAGGGCAAAGCATTCTAGAGCAAAAGACTGTTGTTGTCTGTCCTTCTTGAAGAGGACTGTGGCATTAGGGGAAGGTAATGCCACAACATGCAAGTGAATTGGATTTAAGTGAGGGAGGAGTGTGAAAAGCCACCAGTCACACCTTCTCCTTTGGAGCCATCTGGGTCCAGTGGCAAGCTATAGGTCAAGATGACTGGAGATGGCCCTGGATGTAGTAGAGACCTTGTGTTTCTACAATCTGGCTAGCAGCTTCTGTGGTGGGGAAAAATCCACCCACAGCCAGCACCCAGAAAGCTGCCGGACAGCCAGAAAGCCCAGGTTCTTTTAATCTGCCTTAATAAGGAGAGCAAGGTTAAGGGGTTGGCAAGCTTACTTTAATTCAGCACACAAATATCATTCATTTAGTTCAG
>JAQQSZ010009494.1:0-12759 GCA_028646595.1 Phalanger gymnotis
GCCCCAAAACCAAATGCCAAGCTTTCCCCAGATATATCCAGTTTGGTGCCCTGAAGGCTTTGACCTCACCCAGGCTGGGTCTGGGAAACTTCTCCATCCCCAGGATCACATCATATACAAATCAATGACTCCTACTTGTCTCAGTGCTGAGAAAAGCTCCAAGACAAAAAGATCTCACTTTATCTGCCCCAGAATCATTAAAGGCACTTAAGAGAAGAAAAGCAAAATGTCCCACCTTAATTACTATTACATAATAATGTTAATGTTACACCTAATAGAGGTTTGGGCCTAGGGCTTAGCACTTAGCAAGATTCAATGACAAAAGCCAAACTCTTCAAGGGCACTCGTTGAACTAAGTGCTAAGGAGACAATTTTTTGCCTTAGGACACAGTCTCCTACTGTCATTGTTCTATTAAGCATATCAAGGAATCTCAGTCTTTGTAATAATAGCAATGGGAATTAGTGGCATTTACATATTACTTTATGCTATGAAATGTCTTTTATGTTCATTAGGTCCATTGATACTCATAATATTCCTGCCAAATAGGGTGTAATTGACGAAGGCATAATGGAAGTAGTGAAGTAGGAGCAATAGTATTCCATTACATTCATATGCCACGACTTATTTAACCATTTCCCAATTGAGAGGTATCACGTCAATTTCCAATTCTTGGCCACCAAAAAAAGAGCTGCTATAAATATTTTTATACATGTGGATGATTTTTCCTTTCATATGATCTCTCTGGGATATAGACCTGATATTGGTATAGCTGGATCAAAAGGTATTTGTTGTAGTGTTCCTTAGGACATAGTTCAAAATTGCTCTCTGAATGGTTAGATGAGTTCACAATTCCACCAACAATGCATTAAGGTCCCCATTTTCTCACATCTTCTTCAACATTTATCATTTTCCTGTTTTGTCATGTTAGCCAATCTGATATATGTGGTAACTCAGAGTTTTTTTAATTTCGTTTCTCTAATCAATAGTAATTTAGAGCATTTTTTGTATGACTGTGGATAGCCTTGATTTATTCATCTGAAACCTGCCTGTTCATATCATCTGACTATTAATAAATTAGGGAATGACTTGTATTCTTTTAGATTTGACTCAGTTCTCTATACATTTTAGAAATGGGGTCTTTATTAGAAACACTGGCTGTGAAAAAAAGTTTCCCAGTTTTCTGCTGTTTTTCTAATCTTGATTGCATTGGTTTTATTTATTTAATGTGATTAAAATTTACCATTTTGCATTTTATAATGTTCTCTATCTCTTCTTTGATCATAAATTCTTCCATTCTTCATAGATATGATAGATAAACTATTCCTTGTTCTACTAATGTGCTCATTGTTTCACCCTTTATGTCTAAATTGTGTACTAATTTTGACCTTATCTTGGTACGGAGTGTAAGTTGTTGTCTAGTTCTTCCATACAATTTCCAACACTCTATAGATCATGCCACATATCTCTATTTTGAGATTCTTCTGTGAATAAATAACTTTATTTCTCTTAGAATGATTTCCTTCTTTACTATGGTATTTTTCAGATCATCCAATAGTAGGGAATAGAGAGTAAATAGGACCAGGATTTCAGATCACTGAGGTAGGGGGTCCTGAGGGTCACAGTATCAGTTTCATTGCTTGGTCATAGAAGTAAATTCACTTCCTATTTTCTCGAGCTGTTTTACATAATTCTATGCATGAATTTCTCAGGCCATGCATTCAGTATAAATTGCTGTTTGTCCTTCATTCTCAAAGAGGACCAACAGCACAAATAAAGACCAACAAGAAAGTGGATCTTTGAGAGGCAATATATTTCCTGTCTCAGCATTTGTATTCATCTGTCTTTTCTTCCTGTTCACCCTTCTAGGGCAAGTAATACAAAAAGCCTACTTGAAGAATCTCGCAGTTGAAGTGAGTCATGAAATCTACCAGAAACATAAATCAGAGATAGCAGGCATGAGAGATAGCCTCTCCAAATGCACAGGAATGTGAGATGGGCATATTAATTCAAGAAACCATGTAAATCAATATAATGAAAGGAATTAGAATGGGCAGTCTTTCATGATTCAGACAAATTGGTTCATTTTAAGCATCTAGTTAGGTTGTAGTTAAGGCAAAAACTTCAGTTTTGCCTTTCTTGATGGAGAATTGGATGTAGGAGACATACTATTAAAGTAACTAATTTAACAACATTTTGCAATAGATGGGATATATTACATACTGAAGAAAATATCACACTTGATGCCAAGATGGCAAAGATCTTCATTACTAAAAGAATGATTCTGCTGGTGCTCTCAGGGAGAAGAAAACACCAATGCTGGAAATATTAGGGCTCAGTAAGATCTTAAAAAGAGATGGAAACTACTGTAGCTATTTAGAAGATATGAGAAAGAAATATTATCCCTCCCTTCTTCCTGACATCAAGCAAGAAATATAGGATACTAATAAGGATAATAACACACAAAATATATACATATTCATATGTATATATGTATGTGACAGACAATTATTATCTCATTCAAGTCTTGTAAGTATCCTGGGAGTTGGTTCTATAATTATGCCCATTTTGCTGATGAGAAAGTTGAGGCAAGCAGAGATTAAAGACATGCCCAGGATCACATAGTCAGGTAGTTTTTGAAGATGGATATGTTCTCAGGCCTTCCAGATTCCAGTCCCAGTGCTCTTTCCAATGTACAATCTAGGCAGCAAAGCATCCTTTTGACAGCATGATAAGAGCCAATTTGTAATGTTAGGAGACTAAAACCTCTTTCATTCCAAAGCAATTCCTTCCTTTGAAAAGTTATATGCCTTTCCACTGACCTTCACATATGGCAGTACATGTGATGGAGATTAAGTTCCTTCTAACCATCTTAAGTTATGAGCAGTAAAAAGGTGGAGACGACTAGGAGTTTTTCATGAACTTACTGTCATAAAATCACCTGACATTGCTGTGAAATGGATATTTTCTTAACTCTTTAGCATTTAACATTTTTTCATCTTTCCTTACTGTTGAATAGGAGAGAAAAATAATCTCATCCTCTGTCTTTTCTACATGATAAACAGGACAACAGAATGCCCTGGCCTCTATTCTGCGTATCTCGACTATGTTTTTATGAAGGTTGTAGCATTATGAAGCATTTTGACTTTTAACAGGCTTTTATGGAGTGGTAGACAGAAATCTGTTCATTTGAGGACAGGCAAATAATGAGGAAGTTGTTTGTTTTTGTTTTTTTTGTTTTTTCCCTTTTTCACATTTGTTTTATTTTTACTCTGTAACTGCAAGGAAGAGGAAAGAGAAGAAGCTGTACCTTTCCTTATCAAAGGCAATTATTTTATGCACATTCCTGATTCAGTGTTTGGTGCAGTGCCTGGCATAAAGTGCAGTATTAATAAATGATTAGTTGACTGATAGATCCTATCTCTTTCCATCTCTTTCAGCAGCTCACTACTATACAGCACCCTTAATTCTATATAGCCTTCAGTTATTCCTTATCCACAGACTATTATTGACCACTAACATGTCTCAATCTGCCCGGTCTTATAAATGTATACAGAATATTTACTTGACCCTAACATTTTCCCAAGGCATTATCTTATATGTTTCTTTCCATTCACAATCAGCTGTAAATCAAAGAGGCAAGTATCCTCAAGGCCTCGTCTTCTTCAGTTCACATGATCTTTGCCATCTGCTCATGTAATCACCAAAATCCAACTGTTTTATACAAATTTAACAGAATTGTCTTATTGTTGGGTCTAAAGAACTCTTTCTCCATGTTTATCTTTCTTTATTCCATTTTTCTAATAATATTGACTGTACTTTCCTTAGGGCTTCTTTCTTGGAAGAATGTAAATAGCCAGGGAAGCTGGCTGGCAAAGTGAGTAGAGCACTGGCCCTGGCATCAGGAGGATCTGAGTTCAAATCTGGTCTCAGACACTTAACACACCTAGTGGCTGTGTGACCTTGGGCAAGTCACTTAACTCCATTTGTCCTGCATTCCCCTCCAAACTTTAAAAAAAAAAAAAGAATGTAAATAGCCTCTGATGCCATTTCCTTGGCCTATTTAATTATGTCTCCTACTTCACATAGGTAATTATTTTAAGGCACGAGTCTGACAATGCCATTACCCTCCTCAAAAATCTCCAGGGATTCTCTATTGTTTCTGGGACATACTTCTCTATTAGACCAGAGCTCCTTGAAAAACTGGGAAAATTGTCTTAAATTAGGTTTAAGGAAATATCTAGCACTATGTTCCCCGCCCCCCTCTCTCTTTGTCCCTCTCTGTCTCTCTCTGTCTCTCTGTCTGTCTTTCTGTCTCTCTGTCTGTCTGTGTGTCTCTCTGTGTCTCTCTGTCTCTCTCTCTCTCTCTCTATATATATGTATATATATATATATACACATATGAATACATGCACATATTTACATGAAACATGTATGTAATATGTAATATTACATACACATGTCAAATAATTCTGTTGAGTCTTATTTCCATAAGAAAAGACAATTGCCAAAAGGTAAGTGGTCAAAGGACAGGAATAGTATAACCTATATCAAATTGCTTGCCTTCTCAATGAAGGTGGGTATGGAGGGAGGAAGGGAGAGAATTTTGAACTCAAAGTTTTAATAATGAATATTAAAAATTGGTTTTGGGGGTGGGGCCAAGATGGCATTGTGAAAGGAGGGAACTGCTGGAGCTTTCTCACAAAGTATGTCAGATACATGTAAAAAAGTGAATATGAGCACATTTGAAGGAGTTAGAAGCCTCTAGTAGACTGAGTGGGGCAGGAATGTGGGGCACACAAAGTGGCACCAGACTACACGAACTGGGAACAGCAGAGGAGTCCAGCAAGCACACTTTTCTGGGAGAGCACTGGGCAAGGCAAATGTGGGAGCAGGAGCAGTTCCAGGGGGGAAGTACTGGCTATGGCAGAGACTGAGCTCCAGGCTTCTCAGCCCAAAAGAGGAGTCTGTAGTGCTATGGGAGACACCAGCACACAGCCTGTGGCCATGGGAGCACCTATGCCGTAGGCCTCCAGCCCACAGCGTAAAGGTTTGAAACTCACCTTCTTGAACTCCCAGGAGCCATCATGGCCCATTAAAATGGCTCTCCCTCCCTTATTCACCCAGAGAATATTAACTGGGGAAAAACCCTGAAATAGAGGAGCCAGAAGTGGGACTTCGGTAGCCTTTCAGTGAGAGAAGTTGCAGAGAGAGTGCTTCTTGTGGTTGTGGAAGGAGACTAGTGCAGGAAAAGATGTGTCTCAGCAGGCCCTACCTCAGCAGAATAATGAGAGTTCCTGAGCCCCTGGGGGTGGAGCTAGCAAATGTCAACACCAGGATACCAGACATGCCTTGGCACTGTCAGGGGAAGTGGCAGACACCAGCACAGACAATGGCTGAGACCATCCCATGCTGTAGAGCAGTCCTGGGGAAGAGGAGACCTCCAGCAGTCAGACTACCCCTCCCCCACACCTCACAAAACCAGAGGCCATAGCACACAAAGCCAGTGAGCAGGCCCACAGTTGCCAAAACAAGAAGCTTGGGACAGAGCCCATTGAGCCCAGAAGCAGAGATCCATTATAGAAGCCAGGAAGGAAAAAATAATACTAAAAAGCCAAAGGCCATTGATTCCTACTATGTAGAAAGGAAAGATCAAAATAAAAATCCAGAAGAGAACAGAATGGACACTATATCCACATCTGAAACCTCAAAAGGGAATGTGAACTGGTCTCCTGCCCAAAAAGCATTCCTGGAAGAACTCAAGGGGGACTTCAAAAAGCAAATTAGAGAGGTAAAAGAAAAAATGGAAGAAATGGAAAAAAAATCACTAATAAAAACAAAACTTTAAAAGTAAAATTGGTGAAATGGTTAAGGAGATTCAGAATATAAATGGATAAAGTGTCTCATTGAAAAGTAAAATCAACCAAATGGAAAATGAGATAGAGAAGCTAACAGAAGAAAACAATATATTAAAAATTAGAATTGGGCAAGTAGAAGCTAATGTGACTCTATGAGACATTAAGAATCAGTCAAACAAAACCTGAAGAATAAAAAAAAAAATAGAAGAAAACATGAAATATGTGATTGGAAAAACAACTGACCTGGAAAACAGAGCCAGGAGAGACAATCTAAAAATTATTGGCCTACCAGAAAGCCACAATGAAAAAAAGAGCTTGGAGAGTATCTTCCAAGACATCCCCAAGGAAAACTTCCCTGAGTTCCTAGAACTAGAGGGTGAAATAGTCATAGAAAGAATCCACTGATCACCCCCTGAAAGAGATCCCAAATTGAAAACTCCCAGAAATATTATAGTAAATTCCGGAATTATCAGGTGAAGGAGAAAATACTTTAAGTAGCCAGAAAGAAACAATGAAAATATCATGGAAATACAGTCAGGATCACAAAGGATCTTGCAACTTCTACAATAAAAGAAAGGAGGAATTGGAATATGATATTACAAAAGGCAAGAAGCTTGTACTACAACCAAGCATCAACCTCCCAGAAAAATTGAGCACATTTTATTCGGGCAAGGAGATGGACATTCAATGACATAAGGGAATTCCAGACCTTCCTGATGAAAAGGCCAGAGCTCAATGGAAAATTTGACCTTCAAATACAAAACTCAAGAGAGATGTAAAAAGATAAACAGGGGGAAAACAAAAACCTTGTTAATCAATAAGGTAAATTGTTTACATTCTTATGTGAAATTATATATCCATATGTGTGTGTGTGTGTGAATGTTGAGAATAGTACAATTATTATGACAATTTAAAGAGATATACATAGCCTGTGGCTGTCAGTACAAAATAACCGATACAGTGATTAAAAAAAAAAAAAACATAAGAGATATATAGGTATGGTTCTGGGAGAAGAGGTAAGGAGGTATTAGAAAAGGGCAAATTACATCACATGAAGAGGAACAAAAATGTATTATAGTAGATGGTAAGAAGGGAGGGAGAAGAACAATATTTGAGCTTTACTCTCAGCAGATTTGGTTCAAGAAGGGAACAACATATTCTGATAAGAATCTAGATCAAATTTACCCTACAGGGAGTAGGAGGAGAAAGGGGAAAGAAAAGCAATGGGGTAGTCAGAAGGGAAAGAAGAACTAGCAAATAGAAAAAAAGGTAAAATAAGAGGGGTGATTTAAGAGGGATGGTAAACTGAGGGAGGTAGTGGTCAAAAGCAAAGCTCTTTTGAGTAGAGGAAGGGAGAAGGGAGAAATAAAAGCATGAATGGGGGGGGGGGGAAATAGGATGGACAAAAAGACACAGATAATAATCATACCTGTGAATTTGAAAGGGATGAACTCTCCCATAAAATAGAAGCAGATAGCCGAATGGATTAAAACACATAATCCTACAATATCTTGTTTACAAGAAACACATTTGAAACAGGGGGATACACACAGGGTTAAGTTAAAAGGCTGGAGTAGAATATATTGTGCTTCAGCTAAAGTAAAAAAAAAAAAAGTGGGGGTTGCAATCCTAATCTCAGACAAAGCAAAAGCAAAGACAGATCTAATTAAAAGAGTTAAGGACACTATAACTTGGTAAAAGGCACCATAGAGAGTGAAGTAATAACATTATTTAATATATACGCACCGACTAGTATAGCGTGCAGATTCTTAGAGGAGAAGAAGTTAAGGGAGTTACAGGAAGAAATAGACAGCAAAAGTGTAATAGTGGTGGACCTCAACCTCCCCCTCTCTGAACCTGATAAATATGACCTCAAAATAAACAAGAAGTTAAAGAGGTGAATAGAATTTTAGAAAAGGCAGATATGATAGATATCTGGAGAAAACTGAATGGGGATAAAAAGGAAAATACTTTTTCTCAGTGGTACATGGCACATACTCAAAAATTAACCATGTAATAGCATCAAAACCTCAGAATCCAGGGCAGAAAGGCAGAAGTAGTTGATGCAAAAAAAATATTTTTAATAAAAGACCATGTGAAAATAAATCCAGCTTCTGGGCTCAGAACTGACTACTTCACCAAAACTGCTGGGAAAAGTAGAAAATGGTAGGGCAGAAACTGGCCATAGACCAATATCTTATACCATATACCAAAATAAAGTTAAAATGGGTTCATGATTTAGGAATAAAGGCTGATACTATTAGCAATTTGGGAGAGCAAGGAATAGTTTGCCTGTCAGATTTATGGAAAAAGAAAGGATTCATGACACAAGAGATAGAGAGCATTACAAATTGCAAAAATGGATCATTTTGATTATGTTAAATTGAAAAAATGTTGTACAAAAAAGCCAATGTAACAAAGATTGGGAGGGAAGCAGAAAATTGGGAGAAAATATTTACAGCCAATGTCTCTGACAAAGGACCCATCTCTAAAATATAAAGGGAACTGAGTCAATTTATAGGAATACAAGTCATTCTCCAATTGAGAAATGGTCAAAGGATGTGAACTAGCAGTTTCGAAGGGAACGAATTAAAGATATCTATAGGCATAGAAAAATTCTTTAAATCGCTATGGATTAGCGAAATTCAAATTAAAACAAGCCTTAAGTACCACATCTCTCCTGTCAGATTGACTAACATGACAAAACAGGAAAAAGATAAATACCAGGAGAGGATGTGGGAAAATTGGTGCACTGTTACATTTTTGGTGGAGTTGTGGACTGTTCCAGGCATTCTGGAGAGCAATTTGGAACTATGCCCCAAGGGCTATAAAAATGTGCATACCCTTTCACCCAGCAATACCACTTCGAGGCTATATCTCAAAGAGATCACATAAGTGAGAAAGGGACCTGTGTGTACAAAAAAATTTATAGCAGCTCTTTTTGTGGCAACAAAGAATTGGAAATCAAGGGGATGCCCTTCAATTGGGGAATGGCTAAACAAGTTATGGTATATGAATGTAATGGAATACTATTGTGCTATAAGAAATGGGGAAGATATGGACTTCATAATCACCTGGAAAGACCTACATGATATAATGGTGAGTGAGCAGAGCAGAACCAGGGGAACATTGTAAACAGCCACAGTATATTGATTCTGTGATGACTAACCTTGATAGACGTGGCTGTTCTCAGCAATACAAGATTCAAAGGCGACTCCAAAGGACTCATGATGGGAGAGCTATCTACATCCAGAGAAAGAACTATGGAGTCTGAATGCAGATTGAGGCAAACTATTTGCTCTCCTTTTTTATTCTTTTTTGTTTGTTTGTTTGTTTTTTGGCTTTGTTTTGTCTTTCTCGTGATTCATTCCATAGGTCATAGTTCTTCTTTACAACTTAGCTACTGTGCAAATAAGTTTAATGTGAAGCTATATGTAGAACACATATCTGATTCCATGCCATCTTAGGGGATGAGGGGGGAGGGCAGGGAAGGGAAGAAAATTGGGAGCTCAAAAACATGTGGAACTGAGTGTTATAAACTATAAATAAAAAATCTTAATTTAAAAAAAAGAATGCTAAAAATTTTCTTGATATTTAACTGGAGAAAAATAAAATACCATCTAAGCTCAAGAAAAAAACATTTTGATATCAATAGATGACAGTTTTGTTTTGTTATTCAATTTATTACTCTCTTCTTCATTTCATTGAATTGTTCAATCCATTTATATTTAAAATTATAAGGTTGAAGTTGATATTTGCTTCAATTTAACATTCGTAATTTTACACTATTGAAGTTATGATTTTCTCTCTATTGTGCTTCATTCATATTGTTACTTCATTTCTCCATTTCTCTACTTGTTTATGTTTGCTTATTTACTTATTTATTATTTATTTATTCATTACATCTATCATTCATTTATCTCTATATGCAAGTGTTTGTTTTAAGTGTTTCTCCCCTGAATTCTCTTTTGCTCACCCTTAATTGCATCCTATTATTTGTTACCCTTTTCCATTTGGAGGTTCTTTTTATAATTACTTCCTTTTCTCTCCTGCTTTTCTATGGTTATCTAATTTTTCACTATCCTTTTTTTCCCCTCTCAATTAATTAAGTAGATTCCTGTCCTCTCCTCTATGTAATCCTATTATTAATTTTTAAAGTTTTTGTTCACATCACTTTTCAAAAAAGGTTTTCTTCTATTTTCTTCAACATCCAACTTCACAGTCTACAAGTAGGAACTCATTCTCTGATTCATGATCTTTCTAATTGTCTGCTCTCATGTTCTCTCTCTCTCTCTCTCTCTCTCTCTCTGTCTGTCTTTCTCTCTCTCTCTTGCTGTCTTGCTCTTTCACTCTCTCCCTCTCTCTATCTCTCTATTCCTCACATAGACCTTCTGAGACGTCAGTTTGCAGTATACCCCTCTAGGTGGTTTCTTTCACTGCTTTCTACAATTTTTCCCATTGATTCACATTTATCAGCATATTTCACTTCCTGAACAATGCTGATTATCTCCCAATGCAGCAAGGGAACTGGCCCATGGTAAGACCCATCAACCACTACTTCCCTGATTATGCATCCCACTACTGACCTATACCCTCCTTTGGATATCTAATTTTTCCACAGTTACCTCAAAATCTCTTCCCTCCTTACATGATCTTCTACCACAAAAGTACCACTTATATCCAGAAGTTGCAACTCTCCCTCTCTCATACAAAGATTTATAGGCATTTGTCAGGCACCAGATCAACTCAGGCAAAACTCAGTGTAAAGTCCCATCTACCTTTCCCAGACTATCTATCTTTTCTACTAGGAGTATTCATCAATGGAACCTCAACCACACTAGCAAAGTAAGGCCTCCTCCTATATCCAACCTTTGCAGTCCTTCCCCCTTCTCCTCACCCAATCCACATGCTATTCTCTTTCTGAAATAACAAAGGTCATTTTGCCTCTTTGATGTTGCTTTGTTTGATCCCAGCAGATCAAATACTCCTTGCTTTTCTATGTCCCCACTCACTACATTACTTTACCCCTCCCCTTTTTGTAATAAATTCCCCAAAACAGCAACAAGAAGAAGCATTGGTATACCTTTTCTCAGGGTTTCAAGTTTTTATCAATAATGGGCCCTCTCTGCATTTTCACTGTTACCTAATTTCCACTTTCCCCCCTGTCTCATTGTGAAATTTTAGAAAGACATATATTACTGGTCTCTTTGTTGGTGCTCTGTTGGTGTAGTTGTTCTAGCCTTTTTCCATTTATTCTCTCCCCGTGTGTCCCTGGTGATTGAGGTTTTCAGGATGAAGATTATTGCTTCCATTCTGGTTACATTTTTCAAATGTTTCAAAAACCTCTTTATTATCAAATGTCCATCTTTTTCACATATAGTTGATCTCACATATGAAATATTGGTCAACATGGATGTCATACAGAGTTACATTATTTTTGGGAACACAGTATTCTATCTCTTCTAATTTTTTACACTGAGTATATTATAGTCTTGAATTATTCAAGAGCAAGGAAGAAATATAGGTGATTCTGACTCTTCTAGACACAGGGATTCCCAGGAAAGTTCCAACCACCATAACTTCTCCCATTATATGAGGAGGAAGACTCCTTCATATGTTGAGGTTAACTATCCCACACCCTCTCCAGTTTTTGTCCTTTTCCTTTTTTATCTCACCAGTCAATCTGATGGCTGTGGGGGTGGTACCTCATATTTGCTTTACATTTCTCTAATCAATAGTGATTTAGATCATTTTTCATATGACTATAGATAGCTTTGATTACTTCATCTTCAGATTAGTGATTATTAACAACAAATGATTTGAGGAGATCCAGAAGGCCCCCCTTCCCATTTTCTAAGGTACTAAATTCTAAGCTCAGTCTCAGAAGATTTAATTAACTTTCTCCTCAAACATGGTCAGACTACACCCAAACTTACATTGGATTCATCATACTGCGGTGAAGCCCACTGGGCTCTACACAGGTTTAGGTGGGTGTAAAGTCTTTGAATAGATTGACCAAGCCTGGGCAGTTCAGAAGTAAATGACATAACGAAAGTTCATTGGTATAGGTCCAGCCCCTCACTGTTATATTCATTCTCTCTCATCACTTATTAACTGATCACAATTGATTGCTATTTCCTGGAACAACACCTTTTCAAAGGTCATATAAGCTCTGAGCCCACAGCTGTCATGGTCTTGGGCATTTGAAAGTACCATTGACCACTTTTACTAATAAAATGCTGATCTTATTAATAAAATGATTAATTATCCAGAAATTATATTTCTTGAACATTTTATATGTCACAGTCATAATCCTTTTTACAATTAATCAGTTGAGGAATGACTCATTTCTATAAATTCTATAAATCTCTATATATTTGAGAAATGAGGTCTTTAGAGAAACTTGATATATTTTTTCACAGTAATGATTAATAACTATGGAATACACTGTATCCATTTTATAGGAGAGTTCATCCCATTCACAGTTATGATGTCTCCATCCTATTCCACCAGCCCCCAGTTATGCTTTTTTCTCTCCTTTCTTCCTTTCTCTCCTCACCAGTGTTTTGCTTCTAATCATCACCCATCTCCATCTGCCCTCCCTTCTATTTGCCCCCTCCTTTATCTTTCCCATTGCCCCTCATACTTCCTATAGGGTAAGATAGTTTTCTATTCCCAACTCACTGTGAATATTATTTCCTCTTATGTCACTTCCTTCTACTGTAATAGGTCTTTCTCCCTCTTCATGTGATTTAATTTACAATGTTTTTACTTTCTCCTACCCTCATATCAGTACGATCCCTTTTTTCTCCCCTTGATTTTTTTTATCATCATATCAAAGTTAACTTATACCCACACCCTCTATCTATGTATACCTTTACTAAATTTTGTAATAAAGATACA
>JAQQSZ010009495.1:0-12759 GCA_028646595.1 Phalanger gymnotis
TTCAGGTAGTCCAATAATTTTTGTGTTATCTCTCCTGGATCTATTCTCCAGGTCAGTGGTTTTTCCAATGAGATATTTCATGTTGTCTTCCATTTTTTCATTCCTTTGGTTCTGTTTTATAATATCTTGATTTCTCATAAAGTCACTAGCTTCCACTTGCTCCATTCTAATTTTTAAGGTAGTATTTTCTTCAGTGGCCTTTTGGACCTCCTTTTCCATTTGGTTAATTTTGTCTTTCAAGGCATTCTTCTCCTCATTGGCTTTTTGAAGCTCTTTTGACATTTGGATTAGTCTATTCTTTAAGGTGTTATTTTCTTCAGTATTTTTTGGGCCTCTTTTAGCCAGTCATTGACTTGCTTTTCTTGGTTTTCTTGTATCACTCTCATTTCTCTTCCCAATTTTTCCTCTACTTCTCTAAATTGTTTTCCAAATCCTTTTTGAGATCTTCCATGGCCTGAGACCAGTTCATGTTTGTCTTAGAGGCTTTTGATGTAGGCTCTTTGACTTTGTTGAATTCTTCTGGCAGTACGTTTTGGTCTTCTTTGTCATCAAAGAAAGATTCCAAAGTTTGAATCTGAATCTGAGTCCGTTTTCACTGCCTATTTGTGTTCCCAGTCAACTACTCGACCCTTGAGTTTTTCATCAGGATGTGACTGCTTGTAGAGTAAAGAATACTTTGTTCCAAGCTTGAGGGGCTGTGCTGTTGTTTTCAGAGCTATTTCTACATAGCAAGCTCTGCCACACCAGTGCTTCTCCTGCCCCAAGAACCACCAACCCGGACTGTGACTCAGATCCAAGCAGGCTCTGCACTCCTGCCCCGATCCGCCACCTAATTTCTCCCATCTAGTGGGCCTGGGGCTGGAAGCAACTGCAGCTGTAGTTCTGTAACTGCACCACCTCCACTGCTCCTGGGGCAATGGCCGAACCACAAACTCCCTTCACTCTGTCCCCGCAGTTTTTCCCACTAACTCTCTCTGCAGTCCTTGGTAGAGAAGTCTGGTAACTGCCACCACTTACCAACTCAGGGTGCTAGGGCCTGCCCTGCCTGGCTCCAGGTCTGCTTGGTCCAGGCATAGCCCACTCTGGGCTCTGCTCCTCTCTGCTCCCAGCTCAGCACGATAGACCTCACCTAGCGACCATCCAGGGCGTCCTGGGATGGAGCCTTGCCTCCCTTTGCTATTCTGCGGGTTCTGCAACTCCAGAATTTGTACAAAGCCATTCCATATCAGTGCTTGGAGGGTCCTGGGGGAGAGCCCCAGGTAAGTCCCTGCCTTCCAGCCACCATCTTCTCCAAGAACATTTTTAAGGCAAGAAAAAGAAAGACATAGAAAAAAATATGCTTCAGTCTGTACTCCGAGTCTATCACTTCTCTGTCTTGAGGTAGGTAGCATGTTTTCTCATGAGTTCTTTGCAATCGTGGTCATTGTATTGATCAGAGATACTAAGTCTTTCCAATATTGCTGTTACTGTGTATAGCATTCTCTTGTTTCTGCTCACTTCACTTGGCATCAATTCATATAAGTCCAGATTTTTCTGAAATCATCTCTTTCATCATTTCTTACAACATGTTCATATACCATGACTTATTTAGTCATTCCTCATTTGATGGGCACCCTCTCAGTTGTCAATTCTTTACCATCACAAAAAGAGCTGCTTTAAAAATTTTTATACACAAATCCTGTTCCTCTTTTTTTTTATATCCTTAGATTATAGCTCTAGTCACAGTTTTACTAGGTCAAAGGGGCTGCACAGTTTAATAGCCGTTTGGGCATAGTTCCACATCACTTTCCAAATGTTTGGACTAGTTCATAGTTCCACTAATAGTGCATAAGTCTAACTATTTCCCACATTCTCCCCAACATTTATCATTTTCCTTTTCTGTCATCTGAGCCCATCTGATGGGTATAAAGTGGTACCTCAGAGTTGTTTTAATTTGCATTTCTCTTATTATTGGTGATTTAGAGCATTTTTTAATAAAGATGGTAGCTTTGATTTCTTCCTCTGACAACTGCCTCTTCAAATCCTTTGACCATTTATCTGTTGGGGAATGGCTGTCATTAATGTAGATTTGACTCAGGTCCCCATATATTTTAGAAATAAGGTCTTTAGCAGAGAAACTTGCTGCAAATATTTTTTCAGTTGCCTGCTTTTCTTTTCATTTCAGCTACATTGGTATTGTTAGTGCAAAAACTTTTTAATTTTATATAATCAAAATTATCAATTTTACTTCCTGTGAAACTCTCCATCTCTTGTTTCGTCATGAACTAATTTCTTTCTGGCTCGACTAATTTGCTTATGATATTACCCTTCTTGTCTAAACCATGTACCCATTTTGATCTTAAATTGGTTTGCGGTGTGAGATGTTGGTCTATGGCTTGTGTCTGCCAGTTTTCCCATTCTTTTTTTGTCAAAAAATAAGTTCTTGCTCTAATAGCTGGGATCTTTGTGTTCATCAAACACTAGATTGCTGGGCTCATTTGCTTTTGCATATTGTATACCTAGTCTGTTCCACTGATCAACCACTCTATTTCTTACCCAGAATCAAATTCTTTTGACACTTGCAACTTTGTAGTATAGGTTGAGATCTGGTACTACTAGGCCCCCTTTCTTTTCATTTTTTCATTGATTCTTCAGTATTCTTGACCTTTTGCTCCTCCAAATGAATTTTGTTATTATTTTTTCTAACTCTATAAAGTAATTCTTTGGTAGTTTGATTGGTATGGAACTGAATAAGTACATTTATTTACATGGTATTGCCATTTTTATCATATTGGCTTGGCCTCCCCACAAGCAATTAGTATTTCTCCAATTATTTAGATTTTTCTTTATTTGTGTGAAGATTGTTTTGTTCATATAGTTCCTGTCTGTGTCTTAGCAGGTAGACTCTCAATTATTTTATGCTGCCTGTAGTCATTTTACATGGAATTTCTCTTTCTCTCTCTCTCTCTCTCTCTCTCTCTCTCTCTCTCTCTCTCTGCTCGATTTTACTTTGGTGAAGTTGTTCATTATTTCTGTTAGCTGTTTAATCGACTCTCTAGGGTTCTCTAGGTAAACCATCATGCCATCAGCAAAATGTGGTAGTTTCGTTTTCTCTTTGCATGTGTTTGTTCCTTCCATTTCTTTTTCTTTATGACATATTGTGGTAACATCCTTGTTAGTATTTTATTTAAAGTATTTGCATCAATATTCATTTTGTCTGTTCTTTTAAATGGTGCCCTGGGGCATCAGCTCTATAAGCTCAGCAGTCAGTAAAGGAACTCTTCATCAGCCAGAATGTGAGCCATTTAATTCTGATTCATACACACATGGCCAAAAAGTGGAGCCAAAGCCCTGGCTGGCCAGAACCAGAAAGGGCAGCTCTGAGTCCTTGTTACAGCATATAGAGGGAGAAGTTAGAGACAGTTGTTCATATCTTTTTAGTCCTCTTTTTGGGAGAATTGTCCAAGTTGTTTTTTCTACACACTTGGTATCTTGCTCTCCCTTGGATATCTTGTGAATTAATCTCTCACAATTGTGTTCCTCCAAGTACACTTGACATAGGAGGCAGCTAGATGACTCAGTGGATAAAGCACTGGGCCTGGAGTCAAGAAGACCTGAGTTCAAATATGACCTCACACACTTACTAGCTGTGTGACTCTGGGTAAGTCACTTAACCTCTGTTTGTCTTAAATGGCAAACCATTCTTTGGCAAGAAAATCCAATGTACAGTATGGTCCACAGGGTCATGAAGAGTTGGACATGACTCAACAACAACACTTGATATAATATAGCTGCTTTTCCCATATTTGTTTTCTCCAGTGCCATTTCTAATTCTACTATAAGCTCATCAGAGACTGTGAAGTTAATGTGTAAATATGATGAATTCAGGCAGCTAGGTGGTATAGTGGATAGAGTGCTGGACCTGAAATCAAGAAGACTCATCTTCATGAGTTTAAATCTGGCCCCAGACACTTACCGCTATGTGACTATGGACAAGTCACTTAACCCTGTTTGCCTCAATTTCCTCATGTGTAAAATGAGCTGGATAAGGAAATGGCAAACCATTCTAGGATCTCTGCCAAGAAAACCCCAAATGTGGGCACAAAGAGTTGGACCTGACTGAAATGGCTGAACAACACCAATGATGACTTTAATTTCCTTGGTAGTGAAAAAAGCTTATAACAGAAAAAATTGCAGATTTTTTCCATCTTTCTTCTATTTGTTTTATTCCTCACCATTTCACTCTTAAATGATTTTGTATTGGGATGAATTTGCTTTGTTGGTTTTCTCCACAATTTTTTTTAAACTTGTTTTATTGTCCACTGTGTCTCTCTCTTTTGTGAGGTAATACTGCTCATGATCTTCTGCCATCTTTCTCTGTAAGATCTGACAAGCAAGTTTAAATTTTAAATAGGTACTCTCCCTTGCTGCCTGCTTGACAAATAAACCAACTGTTGGTTGATTTAAATGTTGTTAGGATTTTTTGGTCTCACTATAGTAATTTATTTACGTCAGTTAAATTTCTGGGTGAAATTTGCATTATTAAAGGTAATATACCAAACCATATTCAAATTCCATGGATTTTTTTTAGGTTTGAGGTCATATCCCCAAAAATATTATCAACTTGATCACCATTAAGCTTTCTTTTTGGAATTGTTGCCAGATTTTTAAAGGAATTTAGTAAAGAGATGAAATCAAACTGGTGCATATATTTTATCATTTTTGTATTAATATTTGAAGCTATTGTTGCTTAATATCATGGTCAGTCAGTCAACATGTCTTGATTAAGCATTTGCTATATTGCTATATGCTATATGCTGTGTTAAACCTTGAAGATTCAAAGAAAGGCAAAAACACTATCTTTGCCCTCAAGGAGCTCATGTTTCCAAGATTGGAAATGGCATGTAAACCACTATGTACATATGAGATCTACACAAGTAAGACACCACCAGTGAGGAGGGGAGAAGGGTTGGGAAAGGCCTCCCACAGAAGATAGAATTTGAGCTGCGTCTCCAAGGAAATCAGGAGAGAAAGAGAAAACATTCCAGGAAGAATCATAGCCATAAAAAAGGCAGAGAGTTGGGAGATGAGTGTCACATACAATATCATAGGAATTCAGATCAACTGAACATCAGAATTGACAATCCTGTGTTCACTGTTTTCATCTTTGTCCAAATTACCAATGACCCGTTGTTCACAGAACACGGGAATATACAATATACTATCTTATTCTTGACTTCCCCTGTTGGCCATTTACAGCCACCAGTAGAATACAATCTTTTAACTGTGAAGGCTAGTTATTGTTAAATACTAATAATGAAAAAGTAAACTTTTTACTTGAATTATGGCAGAGGTAAATTAGTTTTGTTCTTCATTCTTCCTGTTCACCAAGAGATATCATTCATGTCAAAGAAAGCAAAACTCTTGCCAAACTTAGCTTCATTGGGTGGGAAAACAACAATATCCCAGAGTCAAGGAAAACATAAACAGTACTTCTTAGCAAGGACATTCCTGGCTCTGTCATGCACCTAACTTCTAGATGAAGGTTCAAGCTAAAAAGCCATGGGTGCTGAAGCTGGTGGAAACAACCACATCTGGGGACCTATGAGCCAGGGGAACTGGGAAATATTTTTGCCATGGAAAGGTGGAAGTGGTAAGTTGTTTGCCTTATAACATGTAAGTTACATGTGAATTCCTCCAAGTAGTACAACGAAGTGTGGATTATGAGTGACGACAAACTCTTTCTATTAATTCGCCCCTGAATATGTCCAGTGTTTTACCAATGAGGGTCACTTGGCTACCCATAAACATAAACAATGAGATGACTCTGAAAGTTGGTCCAGCTCACAATAACAGTGTCATTATGGCTGATCAGAACCAACTTCCAAACAGTTCTCAAAGAACCATGGACAAGTGGGCTTGTGCAGTAAGCAAGTCCATTTAAAAATCAATTCACAAATAGGATCAGAAGATGAAATTTAAGAGCAACCTTTAGATTTATCCCATTGAAAGACTCCAGGATTCTAACTAAGACAGTGACTAGTCGTGACTTCAGAAGACTGATAGGAAAGCATACCTCTTATTTCTTCTTGGTAAAGACTGGAGGCAGACTAGAGGTGTAGGAGACATACATTGTGAGCTTTGCTCTCTGAGTTGATTTGTTTTTTCTTGAAAACACTTACTCATTTAAGCAGTGGATGGGGGTGAGAGTTGGTGGACAGTGACAGGCAAAGGTGTTTGTGGGATGTGGCCAAAGAGGAGCAAGGAAAGTGCAGCTTAGCTGGGGTTTATCCTGAAATAGTGATCCAGGAGGACTGTCCATAATCAAGAGGGTGGGGGCCCAGGGCAGAAGTTTCTGCCAGGCAGAAAGGCAGTTAGGCTAAGGAGCAGGAGTCTATGAAAAGTTCGAGTGAATTTAGCATACACTTTAAATAAAAACAAACAGAAGTTCAGTTTTATACGCAATCTTTTCTTATCTATTTTGCATGTGGAAATGCTCATAGTTGTTGGTGCTCATTGGGTTTGTAGTAAAAAAAGATGTGTTTTTTTTTTAAAGAGAGAAACAAGGATACCCAACTCTGTAGAGATCGATTGGACAAATAGAGTCTCAGACAAGGGATATGGCTGTGGCAAAGTAATGAGGAAGGCTCTCAGTGAAAAAAGAGGCAAGATTCTGCAGTCTAGCTCAGTGAGTTGGCTTAAAGGGCACCTCTGAGCCCCAGTGGCCTCAGGAAAACAATATTCTGCCTGTGCTGTAACAATTGACTCCCCGCAAGCGGTCTGAGTCATACCTGCCTAGATTACTGACAAAACAAGCAAGTACACCAGAGTCCAGAGCTGCTGCAAGAACAATTCTCTCTGATGTCACACCTACTTAATTACCAGCTAAGTCTAGAGTCCAAAATATTTGTAGGTGGCTATGGTTAGTGAGACAGCAGAAGGTAGAATGATGACAGATTGTCAGGTACTTCTGGGTGAACCTTTTGGGGCCTTTTAAAAAGGCAAGTTAGCTTTGATTGATTGATTAGACCATAGCCAAAGAGTTTGTGTTTAGAAATTGGGAATGACACTGAAATGTTATTGGTATTTTAGCTTTTTTTCTAACCACAAATATACTTTGTTAAAAGAGATCTTGTGGACACTTGCATTTGGCTTTCTTTCAATGGACCAACAGGTTGGAAAATTCTCAAGAGGGCTGTGCCAAGGGGCTATCTCCCCTGAGAGAACCCATGCTCATCCTTGCCCTGAGAATATGCCATCTGACCTGGCACCATAGGTAGCATCTTTGGGCAAGAGGAAGGGAGGTGCATAGACTGAGACACTCTACAAGCAGGTAAGCTACAGGAAGTGTCCTTTGGTCTTCCCAGGGCTACCAGATGGTGCAATTAGCATCTCATTAAGGCAGAATTCATGCACCCACATTTGTTTGTTTTCTTTTCCTCCCATCCCCACTGCAGAAACCAAAAGGAGCAGAGTTGATAACGGAGAGAAAGGACAAACAGGCTGTAGGAAGTGTGAAGCCCCACCAGTGTTTATGCAACAAACTTTCATCATAGTTGGGGGACGTTGGGCAGGGATCATAGTGCATGGAAAGGAGCTATGGCTCTGGAGTCAGAAGACCTGGGTTCAAATCCTGCCTCAGGCATTTACCACTTGTATGACATTAGACAATCAATCAACAAGCATTCTGCTTTGTGCCAGGCACTGTGCTGGGCACTGGATATACCAAGACAAAGCCACGTCACCTTCTTGGGCATCATTTTCCTTACCTATAAAATGTGAGGGGTGGGTGTAGATTGGACTTGATGGCCTCTGAGGTTCCTTCCAGTTCTAAACCTATGATCCTGTGTGTGACCTTGGGCAGGTCCCTTCCCTTCCTTGGGACTCAGTTTCCTCCTCTGTAAAATGAGGGGCTTTGACTAGAAGACTGCTGAGGTCTCTTCATGCATTGGATCTTATGTGAAAACAAATCCTCTCCCTATCCCTGGAAGGTTATTTAGATTAGCTTCTGGTTCACTGACACCATCTCCACTTTGTTCAATAATATCCTTGCCAAACAGCAACCAGAGCCTGTGGCTCTTTGCCATTAGGGATATAATGACAGCTTGAGACAGGGAATGACTGTAATCTTGGTTTCTGAAATAGAGCCATTTGTTTGACATGGGTAGAGGTCATAGCATGAATATGGTGAGACCTCATCTGGAGCCCTATGTTCGGGACTGGACATCACAGTCTACCAGGGATGTTGTTGAGCTGGAGACCATCCAGAAGAAGGCTTTTTTACTCTGTTCCCTCCTCAAGAGTCTACTTTGCTTCTCACCACTGCCTCTTTCAATCTACCCTCCCTCTAATTCCACCCTCCCTTTCTCTTCTATTTCCCTGTTGGGTAAGATGAATTTCTACACGCAGCTGTGAATTTCTATGTTTTTCCCTCCTTGAACAAATTCAGGTGAATTCACTCCCTCCCATTTTCTCTTCTATTGTAGAAACTCTTCTTTGTGGTACTCATTCATATGAGATAATTTTCCCCACTCTTCCCATCCCTTTCCCCTTCTCCCAGTGCATCCCTTTTTCTTACCCTTATATGCTTTTTTTGCTCCTTTTTCTTTTTTTCCTTTTTATTCTTTTATTTCTTTTTTCTTTATTTATATCTCATTCTTTTTATTCTTTTATTCTTCTTTTGAGATCACCCCAACCTGATAGACTCACATCCACGACTTCTAAGTAGAATCCCTCTAACTACTCTAGATGACAAAGTTCTTAGGAGTTACATGTATCATATTTCTAAATATGAATGTAAACAGTGTAACCTTATTGAATTCCTTATGATTTTCATGTTTGCCTTTTTATACCTGTCTTGAGTCTTGTGTTTGAATGTCAGATTTTCTGTTTAGCTCTGGTCTTTTCATCAGGAATCCTTGAAAATCTCCTATTTCATTAATTATCCATTTTTCTCCTTTAGGATTATACTTAGTTTTTCTGGTTAAGTGATTCTTGGTTGTAATCCTATCTCCTCTGCCTTCTAATCCCTCCGCTCTTTTAACATGGGAGCTGTTAAATCTTGTGTAATCCTGACTTGTGTCATCCATTGCATTTGAATGGTTTCTTTTTGGCTGCTTCCAGTATTTTCTCCCTGGGACTCTGGATTTTGGCTATAATATTCACAGAAGTTTTCATTTTGGGATTACTTTCAGGAAGTTATGGGTGCATTCTTTCAGTTTCTATTTGTCCCTCTGGTTCTAAGATATCTAATCAGTTTTCCTTTATAATATCTTGAAATATGGTGTCTAGGCTCTTTTGTTATTGTTGTTCACGGTTTTCAGGTAGTCAAACGATTTTTAAATTCTCTCTCCTCAATCCATTTTCCAGGTAGGTTGTTTTTTTGTGTGAGATACCTTCACATTTTCCTCTGTTTTTCTAGTCTTTTGACTTTATTTTATTATTTCTTTATATCTCATGGAAATGTTAACTTCCACTTGAACAATTCTAATTTTTTAAAAAGTTACTTTCTTCAGTGAGATTTGCACCTCTGGCAATTCTGATTTTTAAGGAGTTGTTTTCTTCAGCATTTCTTGTACTTCTTTGTACCAAGTTGTTAATTTCCTTTTTGTAATCTTCTTGTATCACTTTCATTTCTTTTCCCAATTTTCCTCTACTATTCTTATTTGATTTTTAAAATCATTTTTTTGTTCTTTTTAAATATCACTTTCTTTATCTCTTCTAGGAATTCTTGTTGGATTTGTGTCTAATCTGCATTTTTTTTCTTTGTGATTTTGCTTGTCGTTGTTCAGTGTCTGACTCGTTGTGACCCCATGTGGGGTTTTCTTGGCAAAGAGACTGGAGTGGTTTGCCATTTCCTTTTCCAGCTCATTTTACAGATGAGGAAACTGAGGCAAATAACACTAAGTCCAGGGTCACACAGCTAGCGTCTGAAGCCAGATTTGAACTCATAGAGATGAGTCTTCCTGACTTCAGGCCTGGCATTCTATCCACTGTGCCACTTAACTATCTGGCTTGAATATGATTTCAACTCATTGTCTTCTTCTGAGTTTATGTCTTAAGATTCCCTGTCACCACAGAAGTTTTTTTATGGTTGGGTTATTTTTATTGTCATTTGTTCATTTTTCCAGCCTACTTCTTGATTTTATGTTAGACTTGGCCTTTACTCACCTCCTGGGGGTTGGAGGGCACAGGATGACTCGCGTGAGCTTCTTTTATAGCTGCCTGCTGCTTTCACAGCTCAGTCTAAGGGCCTGTAAGTTTTCAGTGCTTCCAATGTGGGGTGATCCAAGGAGAGGTCCATTCACTGCTCTCTAGGTCTGAACTCTAGTCCTTATACAGCTAGGGCCCCTACTCCCTCAGAACTGTGACCACTCCTCTCCAACCTGGAACTGTGACCCAGAACTGGATAACAGCACTCTCTAAATAGCACCTTTTCCTGCTCACAGTGCTAGTCCAGGGGTCCCCTGCAATCTCTTCCCATCACCACCCTAAGGTGGTGCTGCTTCCACTACTGCATTGTATGCCTGGCCAATTCCCACCCCAACGTCCACAGACTTCTCTATTTTCCTAAGCTTCCCTTGGCTGGAAATATGACTTGTTTGACTTTTTTTGGCTTTATTGCTCAGTATTTAGTTTTGTGCATTTTTAGGCCATTGTGGAAGACATTGTGGAAAGCTGAGACAAAGTTGCTAATCTCTCACTTTGCCATCTAGACTCCAGAGAATATTTTTTAAGGGTGGAGCAGACACGGATGTGTTTGTAGACAGCAGGGAAGAACCAGCAGACCAGGAGAGATTATAAATTAGAGAGTTGGGATGTCAGAGGGGGAAATCTTCCAGAGAAGATAGGATGGAATGGGATCAAGGGTATAGGGGAAGGCATGTTTTACCTTGCCAAGGAGAAAGGTCACCTCTTCATGGGAGTTGGGGTGAGGGAGGAGATGGTGACAGAAGGAATCTGGGTGGTGTGAGATGAGGAAATGGAAAGGAAAAGAGGGACATCTTGGAGAATGGCCTATGTTTTTTTTCAGTGAAGGTCCTTAGCTGAGAATGTTGGGGATAAGTGCCATTAGAAGCTTGAAGAAGGATAAAAATGTTTGGAAAAGGTGCTGTGATGGGGAAGGAGAGAAGATTGAATACTATACTATAACCAGTGATTTTGGGGTGGGGTGGGGATGGGAACGACTGAAAGTACAATTGATATTGGAAAGAGAGGCCAAGGAGGCTGTATCATTAGGAGGATACAGGGACCATTGCAGAAGATGGAGTAATTTTGTTACCTATGGAGGAGGTATTCCAGAAAGTATAGTGGAAGGGGTGGGTAGAAGTGGGATATTTGGGAAACGGACTTGAAAGATACAGGAACGGGGGAGCAGGCAGTTAGTGCGGTAGAACAGAGTTTATACAGGCATGGCATTCAAAATCATTGGGATGGGGAGAGTATCAGGGTGTGAGCATATGCTAACCATTAAGAAATGAATGAATCCAGACAAAGTATTAGAGGCTAGAGAGAGGTCTGTTGAATGAGGCAAGTGATTAGAATGTTCAGGACCCTCTCTACAAAATAGACAGTTCCAATTATCCCAAGGTATGGCCTTGCAGCCAACCCTTATCCCCTGGGCCTTGCCATCAGTCCCATCCCTGTACCCTTAGGACTGCCAAGTGTTTCGCTCTACAGCTGAACTTTCTTTTATGTGTCGTCTCCCCTGTTGGAGCGTGAGGTCCTTGGGAGCAGGAACTGTCTCACTCTTTCTATTTGTGTTCCTAGAGCTCAGTATAGTGCTGGGTATATAGTAAGAACTTAATAAATTCTTTTTCATTCACTCAGCTGAGATGGTAAAGACCCTTAATTCAAGAAATATGAGGATCTGTTGGAGAAACAGAAAATGTTTCACTTGGAGAAAATAAGACATAGGAGGACATGATAGCTTTGGAAGGTCTGGCATGTGGAAGAGGTATTATTAGACTTATTCTCTATGGCACCAAAGGGCATAACCAGGAACAGTGATAGAAAGGGGTAAAGAAGTCAATTTCAGCTTGATGCCAGGAAACACTTACTAATAATTCAAGCTGTCCCACAGTGGAATGGGTTACTTCAGGAGGCTAGGTGGCCACTCATCAAGTATTTTATAGCAGGGACTGGTCTAGATGGAAGCCAACTTCCCTTCCAACTCTCAAATTTGTGACTCAGTGAACTGGGCAAGTTTATACTGGGGAGCAGAAGCCTCAGAGGACTCCAATAGTTACCTTGATGCCTCAGAAGGGGAATTATACTTGGTCCATTTGTCCCCAGAGCCTGACTTAGGAGCCATGGGCAGAAGTTGGAAAGAAGCAAACTAAAGTTTGTTAGGGAAAAATACCTAATGATGTTGTCATTCATCCTTCGTTCTCAAAGAGGACCATGGCATCAGGAAGGTGATGCCATGACTGGAGATAGCCCCAGATGCAGTGGGAGACACTGGACTTTTTAAGCTAAGGTCTTTCCCAGGTCTCGGTTTGTCTGAGGCAACACCCATTCAGTGATTCTGTGATTTAAAGCTACCTAACAATGAGAGTCATCCCCAAATGCCTTGGGGTGGTAGTGATTCCACCTCCTACTCCTTACCCTCAGTGGAGGATTTCAGTCAAAGGTTAGATGATCACATGTCAGGAATATATGCATGTATGTATGTGGTAAGGACATCTTTGGGGTTCATATTGTTTTTTTCCATTTTTTTTAATTTTTAGATTGCAACATACAGTTCTACATAATTTTGGGTTCCAGATTTTCTTCCCTCCC
>JAQQSZ010009496.1:0-12759 GCA_028646595.1 Phalanger gymnotis
TGTGAAAATTAATGCTGAAAACCAAACATGTTAAAAATAAATTAAAATAAAATAAAATTAAAAAAAAGAAATATAGTTAGTCTTTCACAGCATGAGAATTGTGGAAGTGTTTTACATAATGATATACATGTGGCCAATGTTGAATTGCTTGCCTTCTTAGGGAGGGGGGGTGGGGAGGGAAGAGGGGAGAGAATTTTTAAAAGCAGATGCTCAAAAAAAAGTTGTTTTTGTATGCAACTGGCAAATAAGATATACAGGCAATGGGGTATAGAAATCTATCTTGCCCTACAAGAAAGTAAAGGCAAAGGGGAATGGGGGGATGGGGAAGAGTGGGGTGACAGAAGGGAGGGCTGACTAGGGAACGTGGCAATCAGAATATATGCCATCTTGACATGAGGGGCAGGGTAGAAATGGGGAGAAAATTTGTAACTCAAAATCTTGTGGAAATCAATGCTGAAAACTAAAATTATTAAAAAATAAAATATGGAATTTTAAAAAAAGAAAGCTATCTTAACTCCTCAGGGGTACCCCTGCATCCCTGGGGAGGTAACATAGCTGCCTCTGGGGATCTGACTTGCTGGTGTGAATGGAAAGTGAGATAAGGGCACTCAGAGTTCACACAGACAACATAAGTAATGTAAGAAGCAAGAGATATAAATAAAAATTTATTTTAAAATTTAAAAAACTAGTTTTGGACTTTATAAAAAAGAATATAAAATAGTAATAATATCCTACATTTCTAGCATACTTCATGGCTACAAAACATTTTGCATACATGATTATTTTTATTATAACAAAGCTTTTATGATGAAGGTATTGCAAATATCATCTTAACAGTGCAGGAAATTATGGTTCTGTTCCAGTAAATGACTTATCCAAAGGTTACATTGTCAAGCCAGGAAATGAATACAGACCTTTGGATTCCACCTACAGCTGCCTTCTGCAGATTTTAGTTCAAAGAAATCTCCTTCCATAAATCTCAACTATTTGTGGGCATGAGAAACTAATTCCAGAATTTGGGATGGAGGCAAATAAACTGTGTAAGCATTGGGAAAGGTAGGAGATATGATTTGGGGGAAATGTACAGGCCTTTATATTTGGGGACTTTCTTCAACTACTCAGAAAGGTAAATAACAGAGAGAGGTTTGCTTGTTTTCTTTTTCTTTTGATATTAAAGCAAAGCAGACGGAGAAGAGCAACTGTGTCTCAGAGCTAGAGAGCCTAACCATTAGGAATGATTTTATTTGTGTATTTATTTTAAATGCAGAGTTTTTACCAATCTTAAAAGTTCTGTTCTTTTCTCTAAGCAGAGCCCAGTTTTCTGAATCCAAGGGAACTGAGATGAGTTTTCAAGTTAGTGAGGTTATGAGAAAATAAGAATTAAGTTAGAATAAAATATTGAGACTGAGGCAGGTCCTTAGAAATAATATCATCTAAACCTCTGATTTTTGAAAGAAAAACCGGTTACAAAATGATATAAATGACTGTCCATAACCACATAGCTAGTTATTGGCAGAACTTGAATCTACTGACACTTGACCATGTTCTTTTGAAAAGCGCTATACTTCCTCTCTTAAGCAGATATTACAACAGTTTAAATTCAGTGAGAACTAGAGAAAACATACCACATAAGTGTTTATTTCTCATGTTTTCTATATTTGTCAGGTAAATGGAAAGAGTGAGTCATATGTTTAGTTATCTTCATAAACTTATACAATTGTAATTAGATTACATTTAACATTGTTACTTCAGGAAAATTGAATGGGACAGATATACTAAAAACTGAGAACAATACAAAAATGAAACTGAATATTTTAGCAACTATGTTTAACAAATGACTGGTTATTGACATGCAAATCATTTGAGAATCAGTTTATTATTTATATTCAAATCACTGACTGATTAGCACAGAGATCAAAAGAAAAACCAATTTACAGGAAAGAGTAAAGACAAGAAGGCAGTGTGTTTAATTACGACAGCCTAAACCCAACCTCTTCACAAATAGCCTGTTCAGAAAAAAAAAAAAGAATAAAAGTAAAGACATTAACTCCAGTCACCCTAATTTCTAAGAGATGTTTGCCTGATATGAAATAATCACAGCAATCAAACCAAAAGATCTCAGACCTTATGCCTATCAACAAACACTTGCTACATTAAAAAATAATAATAATAAAAAAGATGGTAGCTAAGGATAACACTTTCCATCTACCTTCCTTCTTGATCTGAACTCTACAGAGCAAGATGTTTCTCCCACAATAAGCTGATCACTAGAAATCTCATCTTCCTGCTTACCTCAACCTGGAATATTCAATACCTTCCCAGCTTTCTCAGACTCCTGTCCTCTCTGACTGGAAAGCTGATGAGTATGGCACTAAATTCCACTGTACCTCACTCCACCTTTTATCTGTAGCTTTGCTTGGTTTGAATTCCGTGGAAAAAGATGTGCCCATGTTGAGTATCCCCTCGTGTCCTCCTTACCCCCTTTCAGCTTCCTTTTGTGCATTGTCTTCCTCCATTAGATTGTAAACTCCATCAGCGAAAGGACTACCTTTCTTTTTCTTGTTTATATACCCAGCACTAAGAACAGTGCCTGACACATGGGAGGCACTTAATAAATTTTTATTGAACTAAGATGAATTAAATTTAGAACATAAGTTCATTTGTAAATATTAGAGGAGAATGATAATAGATTATTAATAGATCACTTCACAAAAAAGAGTGAAATTCTAGATAAACAAGGCTGTCAAAAGCTTGACCCAACTAAGTCATATCATACTCAAAGTAACTGAACATAACTGAAAAGAGAGCAGAATGATATGAAATGGAACAGATATGCCAATGTTTCCTAAGCAATCTACTATCATCACTGATGAAACTGTCACTTCAGTACTCAATGAGTTTTAGCAAAACTAAAACAAAACAAACAAAAAAGAAAGAAAACAAATAAAAAAAACACCATATTTGAAAAAGCAGCAAGACCTAACTAAGAACAGCTATAGGAAATTATGCTGAAGCTGACATATTTTAAAAGGCATTCAGGGATCGAATTCCAAGATACTTCAAAGTAAAGTTCCAAAAGAATTGATTGCCAAAAAAAAAAAAATAGTGTCAGTCTGGCATATGACTGCTTTTTATATCTATAAAGCCTTGAT
This sequence comes from Phalanger gymnotis, assembly GCA_028646595.1. Taxonomy (NCBI): domain Eukaryota; kingdom Metazoa; phylum Chordata; class Mammalia; order Diprotodontia; family Phalangeridae; genus Phalanger; species Phalanger gymnotis. The sequence continues at coordinate 3,153 of JAQQSZ010009496.1, forward strand.
GAAAATGGTCTATATACATATGGAACCTATTGAAGGTATCCTTGATGAAAATATGAGAAAGGACCAGGAAGACTTTTGGGGACATATATTAACAAAGAAGATATATTCTTGCTAAAGGTATTTGCTATTGTCATGGAAAATGTGTTACATAGTGTATCAACAATCCAGCTAGCAGCTGCTGTGGGGGCGTAAAACCAACAACAACCAGCTCACAGAACATTGCAAGCCCAGATCCTTTTCATCTGCTTTACTAAGGAAAGTAACATTGAGGGGTTGACAATTTTACTTTAATCCAGCATACAAATATCATTTACTTAGTTCAAGGAAAAAAACCAGCACCCTGAATTATGGACCAAATACAATTTGTAGTTATCAACATCTGAGTGTTCAGCCGGGGAGCTCATTACAACGGCTGGCCCAGAGTCACATGCCACTCCTGCTGTGGCTCAGAGCTCCGAGAGAGAACGCCAACCTCTGTGCTTATATATCCTGTTCAGGGCCCCCAGGGCCCCAATCTCACCCAGGCTGGGAGTGGAAAAGTTCTTCACCCCCAATATCACATCAAATACAAATCAATGACTCCCAATTGTCTCAGTGCTGAGAAATATAAAAACATCCCACTTTATCTGCCTCATTCAAACAAAGGCCCCAATCATTAAAGGTCAACAGCAAAAATCCCACCTTAATTGCTATTACACATAGAGATCAAACAAAATATGGATTTCTTATAAACAATGAACTTCTCCATATAATCCCTTTTGCAGGAGACATGTTAATTAAACTGGACCCTAGAACACTGCACGGAATCTCAGGAAGATCCACAGCCACATGATGTAATTGACAATGTTTAAAAGGAAGGTAAAAAGAGGGGGAGGTGGAGAGAACTAAAGGAGAATTCATATTCCTAGATTATGACAAGTAGTATGATAGTCAGCCAAATGTTTTATTAGTACGTATCTATTTGACAGGCCACCCAATTGGACAATAGAATGGACACAGAAATCAATGGAAGGCAGGGAGCAGGCTAAATATCTTTTTTGAGAAATGTCGCAGTGCACTAAAGTTACTCCCTGCCACTGAAGTCCTCCTTTTTATTACCAAGAGTCTCATCGTGATGCTTTATGACAGTCATAGAATTTAATGATGATAGAAAAATCATGATTTGGGGTTGACCCAAAGATAAGTGAAAAAATCCTTGGTGTATTTAGGAAGACATATTTCTGATGATAACTTAAGCATGAGAAATAGTGTTAAAGACATCATCAATGATATATGTGAGAAAAATAAAGGTGGCCCTATTATATACCAAGCATTACACTGTTATACACAAAATATTAATAGAGTCAGAGGAAATCGTATTCCATATAGGTTAGTTCCTCTATGTAACATTTTGGAAAGACAGAGACAGAAATTATACAGAATAAGAAGTTGGTCTTTTTTCATTAAAGAGAATTCTGATAACATTATGAATCGTTAGAAGTGTATGTATATACATATAAACCATTTAGACTAGATTATGTTTTATCTGTATCCTCAGTGGTCCTTACCTGGGAATTACTGCTGTTTATTGAAGGTATGAGCCAAAATCCAAGATACCAACTGTTGGCAACTACTAGAAGTTCAGATTTAACACTTAGAAGGAAAGGAGGTTCTTTAAGGTTTTTACTTCAAAACTTCCACTTTCTTTGGGGATGGAAAATAGCTAATCTTGATAAAAATGGAGCCATCACCTTTGGACACTAACATTTCTGTCCCAATGTAGTATAAAAGAAATAGAAATGGCATTCAAGAAAATAAATGTGGAAAGAGCACCATGACCCAGCTAAATACATGTGAGGGAAAGACATGCTAAAGTAACATAATATTCAGTGATGCTCAAAGATAAGTTTTTAAGGCTGTTGAGAAAAGGATCACAAAGAAAATGAGAGTTGCCTGTAAAATGAAAATGCAGTATTTGTGTAAGTTTGAACAATAGAATCTTTATATCATGAAATACATGTATATTTTTATGTTTTCATAAGAAAAATGTATCAGAACAACCATGACCTAGCTATTTTCAAATCTTTCTATTTTACAGGCACACACATGAATGCGATCCACAAGCCACTATCTGATCTTAACACTACCCAGTGTCTAGTAAGGCTACAATGATACTGTAAAGCACTCCTCCTACTAGACACGAGAACTTATAATTTCCATACTTCCTATAGTTTCTCAAGAGGCTTTTGTCAAAGTTAATAATCTATTTCACCTGATGAACAGCTATGCAGAAGTCAGTCGTTCCTTGATTCATAATTGGTAGAGATTTCAAAGTGCATTTTTGGATTTATTGGTATTCCCTATGCAGTTACAACAAATCAGTGGATGGTTAAAGATTATTTATTAGAAAGAAACTATTTCTGTGGCAGAATTTTAAAGCACAAAACAGTCTTGGTTGTTTATGCAACTGAAAAGGAGAATTTCTAAAAATAATTTAAGGAGAAAATCAAAATGGCATATAATAGGGAAAACATGAAACTGAGGACTTATACAACCTAAATTCTAGTCTTAGATCTCCTTTTAACCAATTGTCTCACAATAAGCAAGTCGCCTAGCATCCTAGGATATTTATACCTAAAAGAGATCCTAGGAATCAACTATTCCACCCGAATATGTTAAAATTCCTTAAAAGTAGAGATTAGTTTTGTATTCAGATATCCAACTCCTATCCCAGTGCCGTGAACAAAATAGGTGCTCAATAAAATTTTGTTGAATTGAACTGTAGCACACCATTCTTATTTCGCAGATGAAAAATAAACGAACTATAAAGTAATTATCACTAGGTCACACAGCTACTTGGTAGCAGAGTATAAAGCATACAGAACAAAGATAGCAAGATGATACAGGTTTTAATCTCCCCTTTCCACTAAATACCTATATGACTTTGTCCAAGTCACTTCAGTTTTGTGGACTTTCACTTGCTCATCTTCAAAATTCACTATTTGCATCCTAAAGGTATTTTAAAAATAAAAGGGATAAAAATGTGCAATTGTACAAATGTAAAACTGCCATGTAAATAGAAATTATAATCTATGCCTGGTAAACTCAGCACAATATAGTGCATGGAATGCTGAACTTGAAATCAGGGAAATTGGTTTAAATCCACCTCTGATCCTTACCAGTTGCATGACCCCAGGCAAATCATTTCACCTTTATATCCCTCAGACAGTTCTCTAGATTGGCTGTCCAACCTTAGGTTATCTTAGGGCCGCATTAAAATTAAATAATTATTTGAGGGCCTCATGCAGAATAAAAAATACAGTACACTAATAGAAAGTAGGGGAATGTATCTCATCAATACAACAGGTGAAGGCATGAAGAGCAAAAGCAAACACAAAACAACAAAGCGACAACGCAACAGTATAAAGGTAGGTGCATACTGACTAGTCTGCATTGTACAGACTGAATGCATCCCACAGATTGATTAAAAACTCTGGGCGATATATTCTGTCCATAATACTGCTTAAAAACACCAAATAAAATTAACATCAATGAGATTATTTATTAGTGATGGAATTAGAAAATCTAATATGCATTCCATGCAATTTATTATTTTATTTTTTTGCTCATGAAAATTAAAACCCACAGGTGGACTGCATAAAATCGCACTGTGGGCCATATGCAGCCTGCAGGTCGTATTTTGGACAGCCCTGCTTTAGATCTTAAGTCCTAAAAGTCACAGATAGGTTGTGATCTGCCACGATGGAAGGAGTGTCTTGTCCTGCCTTCTTCACAGATTCTTTCAATATTCATGACTCTTCTTAGGCAGACAAATCTACCACTGGACCTAGCTCTACAAACTGATGGCATCTGCCATCATTAATTGCAAGGACTGAAGTTCAAAGTGTACATGGGGGTGGAGTGAGAAGGAAGTAAGGAAATACTTAAGATATGAATCCAGAAAACACCCTCTTACAGGGTGATGAGTCTCAATTTAGTAAAAAACTATTGTTAGTGTAAAATTATACCTTTGGTATATTTCACCCTAATCCCTTATCTTGCATCATTGCATGTATTCATTAACAAATTATCTCTTAGTTTTAGATGAAATGAAATTATAGACAATTATAGAATTAGAATGTTGACTGGAGATTGTTCAACTCACAGTCATTTAATTTCCATCTCAGTTGTCTCTAGAGTTTCAAGAACTGCTTTTGAAATCTAAATAGCACCAACTTGTCTTCCTTAGTGATGAAGTGGGAAAATAAATAGCAATGGGCAGCGAATAAAAATAGCATCCACCAAAGTTCTCAAATGAGAAAGATTTAATTACATCTGTGATGATTATTGGCACATCAAGGAAAGTCACCTCTTTAAAAGTTGACCCTAATTGTAGAAGGCTTTATGAGATGTCATCTTTTGTACTGCAGTGCCAAGTGTCATATACATCTCTCTTTTTTACCTCATTCTGGCAAATTATATTGGAGAGAGGAATAAATAATGCCCCTGTACATTGATTTATGTGAACTCTGGAGAAATAGTTCTATCAACAAATTCCAGGAAACCTCCAGGCCCCAGTCACTAGATCAAAGGTGGCCGTATCTTATCGTTTGTTACCAAGCCAAACTAGAGACTGATGACAGGAAAGCCCACTTCCTTAATGTCCTCACTTCAATGGAGTTTAATGTTCTTTCATCCCTATGGATCTGTATTCAAATGTCACACACAATTGTCTGCCAAAAGCCAGCCAACTGCTTATTTCAGGAGCCTGGACCTAGAAAGCAGAGTGAAACATATGTAGATGAACAGCTACAAAAACAAGGCCTGTACAGCTTTAGGCAAAAAAACCCTGAAGCGAACTCCGGGCTTTATTTAGAATAAATGCAACTCTTCCACAGAACATACTGGCCTTGCTCTTTTTCTTCTTAGGTAATGGTTTCAACAACTACTTCTTTAGCTACGATTTTGGTCTCTCCAAGAAGACAAGACTGTAATCTTGCTTGTGCCTTCTTGCCCTGATTGCCTTCATTGGTTGAGACACATCTAGAAGGAAAAATTCTGCTTACTTCTACCTTGAACCTTAGTCCATATCTACACAAAATAGTAAAGACATTCTCTTAGCTGGAGAAATCAAGGAAGGTTAAGATAGAGAGGAGTAAAATCTGAAATCCAATTCAATTAGTATTTATTCAGAGACTACTATATGTTCAGAATTACTCAAGCTCTATAGGAGATATCAAAACAATACTTTCCCTTCCATCAAACTAAAATCTCTTTGGGCAACACTTAAACCAATATTTCAATGGCAATATAAGGCAGTATGTGATGAAGCATGAACATACTAAGTACAAAATACACAATGGTGCTAGACAGATCCAGGAAGAGAAAGGTCAGTCCAGGACAAGATTCTGGGAAGACTTACTAGTGGAATGGGTAAGTAGAGAAGAGAGGGAGGGAATTACGGGTAAAGAGAACAGCATGCTAGTGGACACATAAGTTGGAAATAAGGATGGCAGTAAAAGCACAGTGAGGAAATTAGTTGGACTAGAACTATAATAAACTATCTCCAGTCCACTTGAGACAAGTTGGGGAAATAAAATGAGAGAGTTAGGTAACTATTCCAAAACTGATAGCATTTCCTACTTTTCAACCAGCATGAATTATTATTCATCCTACCTGGTCTCTCTGCCTTTAGTAATTTGTCAAGAAACCATTGTTCACACTCTGTTCTGTTTGAATGTGCTTTAAATATTCAACAGAAAAGAGTCATGGTCTTTTAAGATGCAAATCTGTAGCTGAGGCAAGACTATGCAATAGGCAAAATGCAAACAAATCTGCTAAGATGGTAAATATATGATAGCCTTTGGTAACTTGAAGCAAGCTTGCTGTCTTTAAAGGGCAGGTACTTAGACCAGAAAATTCAAAATAACTACATAGTTTTCTCCTGACTAGAAAAGGTTTATTACTGGTTTATCACTAACTGGAATCAGGAAGTTCCCTGCCAATGTGTAGCAGAATTGATTTTCTGAACACAGATTGAAGCCTGGTTGAAGGTGTTAGGTTAAAAAGGAGTGTCCTAAGAAAGAATCCTTACCTGTACTAGATTAATCTGAGTGACCTGGGAGCTCAAGAGTGAGCCAGAAATATCAGCCTAAAGGGAGGAAGCAGAAATAGAAACCTAAGTTGATTGGAGTAGATACTTTAAGATACAGACCTAAAGGAGTAAGGTTCAGGAACAAGGATCATCAGAATAGAGCAAACAAGGATCAAAACCAGAGAGAAACTGTGAGACAGTACAGAAAGTTAGGTTATTGTGAAAACATCCTGAAAATGAGTACCATTATTTATTTATTTTTTAATAAGTAATGCAAAACTAATCTTATTTTCTTTCTTGTCAGGATAACTAGAATATAGACAAAATAAATCTGGGATCCAGCAAAGTATTTTTCAAAGTTTCTCCTACTTTCCTTGTGGACAAGATGGAAAAATGTGGAGTAAGCAATAGTCTAATTAGGTGGATTCAGGACTGGCTCAATGACAGAAACAAGCAATCTATAATGGGTCAACTTGGATGGATGTCTCCAATGGAGTGCTCCAGAAATCTGTGTTTAGCCATAACTTCAACATTTTTTAACATAGTCAACATTTTTACTAGAATGAGGATATGTTCATCAACTTGGCAGGTAGCATAAAGTTAGGAGGGAAGCTAATACGTTGGAAGAAGGAGCGAGGATCCAAAAAGATTTTGACAGGTTATGAAGATGGACCAAGTTATATGAGATGAAATTTAGCAAGGATGAATTTAAAGTTTTATGCTTGGGGGGAGCAAAATAGTATAGGATGAGAGGTATTTTACTAGCTAACAGTTCCTGCAAAAAAAAAATGCATAAAAAATGCATTAAAATGAGTCAACAGTATGACATAACAGCCAAAAAAAGTCAATACTGTTATTAAGAGAGTAAAAATGTCCATAGTAAGGGAGATGATTGCTCCTTTTCCAGATCATATCTGGAATATTTAACTGAGTTCTCAATGATATGTTTTAGGGGAAAAATATCAACAAGCTGGAGAGTAACCAGTATATGATGATGGTGAAAAAGATTTTGTGGTTATGATACCTCTGTTTAGTTACTTGAAAAGTTTGTATATAGATAGGAGAACAATGAGGCTAGCTTTGCTTGACCTCTTAAAACAGAATTATAAATATGGAGATGGAGCAGCACTTTGACTACAAACAGTTGTTAAGGTGTAAGACCCAACAAGACCAGCAACAAGAGCTGCCTGCATAGGTTCTTTGATCTGCTTTTCTAAGGAAAGCAACTTTAAGGGGTTAACAATCTCAGTTTATCAAGCATTCATATATCATTCACTTAGTTTAGGGGGAAAAGCTAGCACCCTGAACTTCAGAGCAAATACAGACATATTATAAACATACATTATATAAACAGAGCAAATAAACATGAATCAACAGACAGGTCTCTTATCTGTCTGACCTCACAATAGTTACCAGAGAAGATCCAATGTGTCTGCATTAGCACATCCAGGGGGCAGTTACAGCAGCTTGACCAGAGTCTCAACATTCCTTCCATGAGTGAACCCCAAAAGTCAAACACCAATCTCAGATCCTGTCTCTGGGCCCTGGGGCACTTGATCACCTCAGTGCTGAGAAGCACTCCGACAAAGAACAGTGAAAAGTTCCGTTTTGCTGACCATTACATTTGAAAGCCAAGACTCATCAAAGATACCTAATTACCTCAGCATTCCAAAGGAGAGGACAACAAAAAGTCCTACCCTGATTATGATTACATTGTCTTAGTGCTGAGAAGCATTCCAAGACAAAAAGATCTCATTTTACCTGCCCCATTCAAAGGCCAGAATCATTAAAGGCACTTAAGAGAAGAACAGCAAAAAGCCCTGCCCTGATTACCACTACTGGAGGGTTGGAAAGTTATAGAGAAGCAAATTTCAAATTGAAATCAGGTGAGGGAAAAAATTCTAAATGTTAGAACTGTCCAAAAGCAGAATGGGATTTCTTTGGGAAAAATGAGCTGTCTCTATGTGGAAATTTCCAAGTAGTGGACAACTGACCACTTGTCAGTGATGCTGTAGAAAGAATTCCTCTCTGGAATTTGAAGTCTCACCCAGTTCTAGGGTTTGATTATTTTCTTGGGATTAGAAATAAAATAGAGTAAAACTAAATAACAACTAATAAGAGTTGAAATAAAGATATTCAGCTATACTTATACTTCTTTCTAAATTATATCTTTCCTGAAATGTACATATGAAAATGTTAGTAATTGATAATTATGATTTATTATTTTAATCAAGTTCTTATTTATAAAATACTATACTTGACTATTGTACATACTAATCCATGCTTTCACTTATCAGTAAGGCAGGGAAAACCTGTCTGATTCAGAACACAACCATATATAGTCATCATTGTTTATGTGTGTGTGTATACACACATATATCTATGAACATATATAAATATTTATATAAACATACATATATATGTATATACACATATGCATATATACATATACACATATACATACACATATTCATACAGACATGTGAAATGGTCAGGGAACCATATGCTTTTAAGGGTGCTCAAGACCCCAAAACACCAGCATGCCAGGTCCTGCTCAAAAGAATTCAACTCAAGCCTTCTCCCAGCCAAAGAGAGACAAAGTTTATTACAGATTTGCCATATTGAGTTGTCTGAAGAAATCTCACCCTTTGTGAGGCTTGTTTTTGCAAGCAGGCCAGATTCTATCTGGTGTAGATGGGATCTGAGCACCTTTATGGAGGTGAGATGAAACTTATATACACAAAGATTGTGGGAGGGATCTAGTGTGGTCCTAGGGTGTTGGGAGGAGGGGTTTAGGGAGGGTCTTGAAGAGGAGTCTAAGTAGGAGCTTGATGGGACTGGGATGAGGTCAGACTCCAGGAACTAAGAGAATGGATTAAGGGTGGGAAGTAGCTGAAGGCTACCTGGAGATAATAGACAATGTAGGGCTAGGCTAGTTTAAGGGTAACAGATTTGGGCATGGACACTTTGACAAGATCAAGGGCGGAAACTAGCCAGACAATGGAGGGCTAGAGATTTGGGCCTAGCAATAATGAAAGGCTTATGGCCTCAGGCAAAGGTCTCATCCAGTGGGAAGATTCAAGGGGAGTTCAAGGGTGCTCCCATAGTCTATACCTCGTCACACATTGCATAGGTAAGCAAAATGGGCTCTTAACACTTAGTTCACCAAGTGCCCTTGAAGAGTTTGGCTTTTGTTCCCTTTGAATAATTCAGTGTATTTCATTGAGCTTTACTAGTTGCTAAGCCCCAGGCCCAAAGCCGTATCAGGTGTGAAACCTGTGTGGGCGTAGATTAAGGACTTAAAAGGGGCCAATTCGGGAACCAGTGGGTCTCTGGACTCTGGTCTCTAGTCGTTGAGGCTGGACTTGAGAACACCAGAGGCTTGGCTGCGAGGAGAGGTGAGAAAACTACAGCTGGAAAAAAATCCGAAGCAGAGCCGACCCCTGTGTGGACCCAGGAGTTCGAGCAAGGTCTTGAGGCCGGTGAATATGATTTATGCCATCTTATTTTTCTGTGGCCTCCTGGCTACTCTTG